>SMGT01002946.1:8805-51920 GCA_004794575.1 Lanistes nyassanus
ACGATTTTATAGCGCTCTGTTCTCATTTGTTCTTTGTTAATTATATTGTGCACCTTGAGAATTCCATGTATTTGTCCTATGTTGTGTTTGTCTTGGATCCCAGTCGTCAACCTACGCTTAGTGAGCGAGTTGACGATATAAAATAGGGATCCGCTGTATGCACACGTTGTACACCGAGGGTTAGCCGTGTGAAGACTAGGGTCGTTTAAAAGAAAGGGGCGGCAGATCTTTTTGAAGATCTGCCACGCTCCTTACTTTCGATTCTCTCTTTGCTACGTGTATGGGTACGGTAGGCTCCCTTGTTTGCATACGTCAGCATACGGGTATGTCTAGCGCTGCCAGTACCTTGTTGGGATTGTCCATGGAGGATAAAGTTAATAGTACAAAATAGCCTTGACACAATGCAAAGTTCATATTCCACTGTACAACAGGTACCATCGACAAACTAAGTACATACCTTTATTTCCTTAACAATTTGTATTTGTCATATTTTTGCACTTTACTAATGTTTATTTTAATTTATGTCCACTTTATTTCTACTATGCAACATTATGTCATTAATTCTCGATTTTCAAAGTTGATGTAAATGATTTGTTATTCCTTGTCGATTATTGATCTCAAAAGATTTACATCTATAACACTTATTAGATTGCTGTTATTTTCCTTAATCGTGTTGGCGTGAGTTCTTCGATTTCGATTTTCGTTGATTCCGATTTTCTTCCAGTTCGATTTTCTTCGATTTCGATTTTCGTTGATTCCGATTTGCTTTGATTTCGATTTTCTTTGATTTCGATTTTCTTTGATTTCGATTTTCTTTGATTTCGATTTTCTTCCAGTTCGATTTTCTTCGATTTCGATTTTCGTTGATTCCGATTTGCTTTGATTTCGATTTTCTTTGATTTCGATTTTCTTCCAGTTCGATTTTCTTCGATTTCGATTTTCTTTGATTTCGATTTTCTTCAAGTTCGATTTTGTTCGATTTTGATTTTCTTTGATTTCGATTTTCTTTGATTTCGATTTTCTTTGATTTCGATTTTCGTTGATTCCGATTTGCTTTGATTTCGATTTTCTTTTATTTCGATTTTCGTTGATTCCGATTTGCTTTGATTTCGATTTTCTTTGATTTCGATTTTCTTTGATTTCGATTTTCTTTGATTTCGATTTTCTTCCAGTTCGATTTTCTTTGATTTCGATTTTCTTCCATTTCGATTTTCTCTGAATTGAGTTCTCCGATGCTTCAGTGATGATGTCAGTGATGTCAGTGATGATGTTAGTGATGATGTCATTGATGCAGCCCCGCCGTTGCAGGTGGTTGGAGTGACCTCATGGACGAGAGAACAATGCTGCGATACCATGCCTTGTATCAAAAGAGCTGGACGGGTTGGAAGTGCGACCACCAGAGCACGCCTCGCCTCTTCGCTTTACCGGAAGTGCGCGCGAGAGCAAGTACAAAAAAATCTGTTAGCTCTGTAAGTTTTGCTCTTGTTTCTTTCTTTCTTTCTCTCTCTTTCTTTCTGTCTCTCTTGTTCACGTGACACTAGTTTGGCGTTAGACTCGTCTTTTGCTGCTAATATTTCAGGGGCATGCTTGTGATCACGTGATCGATTGAGATCTGTCCAGTTCGCGATATTTTTTTTCCTACATGTACTCTGGGGGTTATCCTCAAGTGGCTCAAGTTGATGTGTGCCAATCAGAGAAAGCGTACGGAAATACAACGTGACGTTACGACCTAACTTCTTATAGCTACAGTGAACGTCCAGGATATATTTTGTCTCGTGACTCCGTTCTTTACCTGACCTTTTTCGGAGTGCAGTAAACAAATAAGACAACGTGACCTATCGTTTTTTTATGTGGCTGATGCAAGAGGAAGAAGAAAGCCAGGAGGGGAAAATGAGAAATACAAAGCACACTTTGGATGTACTGAAAAGTCAGCTCCACGTACCGAAGTTCGACAGGGAGTCCGGCCTTCACTTCCAGCTACTGTACATGTAAATGCAAGTGCAGCATTAAAAATATATATATTGACACTGGCAGTAAACTGCAGAAACTAAAAAAATGCACCTTGTTACTTTGAATATAAACAGGGAGAAGTATGTTCCATTCAGGACAAACATTAAGTTCGATCTCAAGTGCCAGTGATTTGATTGCAAACGAGGCATTACACGTTTCCACCAGAATGTCGATATAGTGTGTTTTCGGAAGGTGGGAGGGGGGCTGGGGAGTAAAGCAGAGCGGAAAGTACAGCCAGGCAGAGAAAAGGTTAGGGTGGGGGACAGAGAGGGAGGGAGGGACAGGGTGAGATTTCAGAACTCTATAGATTAGATTTCTCGGGCCTGACAGCGACTGTACACTTTTGCGCACTGAAATGTTTGCGGAGTAACAAACTTTACTGCGTGACAGGCCGGTGCACATGTCAATTACAGTCAGACGTAACCCTTTTATCTTTCTCTCAACGCATCGCTGACGTTGACAAGATGCCATTTTCACAGAGAGACGCAAAATGTCGGATTACCCTCAGGCACAATCTAGTTACACTCCCATTTGTCGCTAGACGTCATTTCGTTTTATTTAGATTTTTGATTTCATAGAGATCATCAGAACGGAACGGTCCAACATAATCATTAAATATATAATAAAATGTGCTTTACCAGAGAGGTTTTTCGTTTTTTACTTTTCATGATTGATTCCTGGACTTTATGGGTCTTCGGCAAAGAGCCTCGGACAAAAGTGAGGAAGTTATCCAACAAAATTTATAGTTCGCAGCAATCAGTTTTTCCCCATCGCTTGTAGTAGTTGCAATAATGTTTCAATTTTAGGATTCGTCTTTCTCCTTCTCCAGAAGTTTTCGGATTTTCAAACGTCTAATGTAGCCGCTTGTAAAGTTTTGCTGAAGTGTCGTTCCTTATGAAGACGCTGAGCAGTGCCGTGTGGCCGAGTGGAGGCGCTAAATATCAATCTTAACAGGACACATTTGACCAAAAGTTCGTCGAAGATCGCAGCTTTTATTTGATAGCCAGTAACTCTTCGGAGAACAGATCGTCTTAGCAAGGGTTGTGTGGCCAAACCATACCAGCTTCCTTTTCTTGATGGTTGCCAAGGCAGCTTTTCCTTCGCGTTTCTGCCAAGTACTGTCCATTCTCTAATGTTGCCAAGCCAGCTTTTCCTTTGCATTCCTGCCAAGTGCTGTCCATTCTCTAATGTTGCCAAGCCAGCTTTTTCTTTGCATTCCTGCCAAGTGGTGTCCATTCTCTAATGTTGCCAAGCCAGCTTTTCCTTCGCGTTTCTGCCAAGTGCTGTCCATTCTCTAATGTTGCCAAGCCAGCTTTTTCTTTGCATTCCTGCCAAGTGCTGTCCATTCTCTAATGTTGCCAAGCCAGCTTTTTCTTTGCATTCCTGCCAAGTGGTGTCCATTCTCTAATGTTGCCAAGCCAGCTTTTCCTTCGCGTTTCTGCCAAGTACTGTCCATTCTCTAATGCTACCAAGCCAGCTTTTCCTTTGCATTCATCTCCTCCTACCACCTTCTGACGTGCCTCGCAAGATGGTCTTAGCAAGGGTTGTGTGGCCAAACCATACCAGCTTTCTTTTCTTGATGGTGACGCGGAGAGGCTTCTGGGTACTAGCCAGTCTGTCTATTTTGTTGCGGACATTCACGTTTGTTTTGTGTTCAGTCCAGGAGATTCACAAGCCCTTACAGAACAATTTGGCCTTAAACAGCAGCTTCAATCTTCTTTTCAACTCTTCTGTCAACGTCCATCTTTCACACCCATACGTTAGGATGGACACTAATAGAGGTTTGTACAACTAGATCTTGATGAGAAAAAAGAAGCTGATATTGCTGCCCCTCCATAATTTGATGAGATTTGAAAATGCTCCTGTGGCAAGGGTTACCCTAGTTTGATCTTCGTTTCGTAGTCGATCCTCTATTTCTAGCCAGGGTAGAGTCAAGGTGTTGGAAGGTTTCCACTTTTTCAGTTCCAGGTTGTCTTTATTCATAATGTCTGCGTGGGTGTCGCTTGTGCTGTTAACCATCACTTTACTTTCATGAGGGCTCACCTCCATTTAAGCCCCCACCCCCTCGTTCTGCGAGCCTGTCTGTCCATACCTGCAGTTCTTGGCTGGTACCACTTAGAAGGTCGGTGTCATTTGGGAAGAACAAGCTGGAGATAAATTTTCCTCCCACTGAGATGGTACCTGTGGGTTCATGGAGGGTCTCGTGTGTGATCTCTCCAAGCGAGATGTTGACGAGAACTGGAGACAGCAAGCAGCCTTGTCGGACCCCTACTGTGGTTGGGGTTGATTATAGCCAATGTTTTGTGGTAATTTTTGGTCTGTTGCTGTCAGTCAGGTTGGAATCGGGCTTTATGTGGAAGTTGTATAGTTCCTTCAGTTCATCTGTTTAGGACTCCTAAGCTTTCTGTCAACACCTCTCCTTCCCCGTGTGTCCGTAAAGGGCTTAAAACCGGTGTCGCAAAGTAGTAATTAAATATTTACATTCATGACTTGGTCGTGTACGCCTGTGAAAGTTTGTTTGTTTTTGTTTGTTTGTGCGCCTGCAATTTATGTTTGTGTATCCCCGTGACTCATGTTTCTATTCGCCTGTGTGCGGGTACTTACTAGTGTACGACTGTGCGCGTGCTTGTGAATGTCTGTGATCACATGCTTTTGTAACCCTGTGTGCTTATGTTCGTGCACGCCTCTATGTGTTCGTGTGTTCACTGACGATCGCAAAGCCAAGCACCGTGAAAAGGATGGCAGGACCAGAGGCCAGCTCCAGAAACAAGGGAGCGCTGGTCACCTTAGACCCTCTGAGCTATCGCAGAACCAAACGAAGCGAGCGTCAGAAACCGTGGAACGAGCAGCGACCCAAATCGTCTCCAAGACCTCACCAGCTGGGTATGCAACCGTTTACAAGCTCTTACCAGCTGGGTATGCAATCCTTTACAAGATCTCACCAGCTGGGTATGCAATCCTTTACAAGATCTCACCAGCTGGGTATGCAATTATTTACAAGCTCTCACCAGCTGGGTATGCAATCCTTTATAAGATCTCACCAGCTGAGTATGCAATCGTTTACAAGATCTCACCAGCTGAGTATGCAATCGTTTACAAGATCTCACCAGCTGGGTATGCAATCGTTTACAAGATCTCACCAGTTGGGTATGCAATCGTTTACAAGATCTCACCAGCTGGGTATGCAATTGTTTACAATAAGTTTCAAGACGCCAAGCAAAGAATAAACGAACGCTTAAAATGTCTTCTGACGAATGATAGTAGCAGACGGCCGATCCTCGTAACCATTGAGTTCAAAATCCACTCAAACATCTGTCAATTGGTTAATCAATCCCGACACGGTTGGAATACATACTAATTGTAAAGGAGTGTTCTAATAAAATGTTTAATTAAACAACAACAACAAAAACAAGAACAGAAACAAGAAGAAAAACATATATATATATATAAAGGTTAGATGATAAACAGATGAGGTAGGGAGTGGGAGAGATTTGCGCAATTACGCAAGTGGAATCCTTACTACGTTTGCAGAGCTCCATTATGACGCGTTTTTGCCCCGAAACAAGGAGTTGACGTACCGTACACGCGAGTACGTGACGAACCCTCGGTACGGCCAGCTGTACGAGGTGTGCAGGGAGGAAAACCCAAAGCCTGCGGCCAAAGAAAACAGTGTCAGCTGGCTATGGGAGGACCAGTTTCGACTCTGGCAGTTGGACATGGCCTGGCATGACAGGTGTGTCCGCGCACGCCCATTTTCGATCATGGCGATGTAAAGGCGATGAATACAATGTACCACACCTTGTTGGAAATATACAGACATACAATCAAAGATGCAGATACAATACACAAATAAAAATACATTGTACTTATCCAGAGATGTAAACAGATACGAAGACAAACGCAGAGAGATTCCCAATACAAATACAACTAAGGATACAGAGATACAGATACAGATATTGATACAGATACAATCACATAGATATAGGTAAAGGTGATGATGTAGGTATAGATATAGATAATGGTATGGACATAGGTAATGGTATAGGTATACATGTAGGGAGAGAAATAGAGATAAACAATGGTATGGGTATAGGTAATAGTATAGGTATATATGTAGATATAGTAATGGTATAGAGATAGGTAATGTATAGGTATATATGTAGGTATAGATAATGATATAGGTATAGGTAATGGTATAGGGAGAGATCTAGATATAAATAATGGTATAGATATAGGTAACGGTATAGATATATATGTAGATATAGATATAGATAAAGTCGGGAGGGAGGGAGGAATGGATGGAGGGATGGGATTGGATTAAAATATTCCAAAGCTATTGCCCCATAGAAATGTATGAGCGAGCGAGCGACGGAGGGAGGGAGTGAGCGAGTGAGTGAGTTAAAAGCTGTACATAGTTGGTGTTTTCCTTTGACCACAGCAATAAACAGAAGTTTGGCAAGAGAACGGACAGCAAGGTGTTGCAAGCTCGCGTGAAGGATGTAGCGGGCAGACACGTTGCCACCAGGACCAGTAACTCTGTTCCCTCAGACGCTAAACCCCACGCAGATCTCTTTGCGTGAGTAACATTCAGCTTGCTTGTTCATTTGCTGGCTGAAGTGGTGGTGCTGGTGCAGGTGGTGGTGGGGTGGTGATGAACATGAAGATAAATACGACGACAACGACGATGAAAAAAACCATTGTGGTCGTGGATTTGAGCTGATAAGTCCAGGAGAAGAGACAGCACATCAACATCAACATCGAATTCCTTTCTGAATTGCTTAGGAAATTCATCTGTGAATTTTTGATTTGTTGTAATGATTAAACTTTAATTACGAAACTTTTTGTCCTAAAGTATCATCGCATACTCATGTTTTCCTATGAACAGATTGGAAGATTTAACAGTTATCGTGTATTCCCTCTTTCATCATTCACTTCATGCAATATTTTCTTTCATTTACTGAAATTATGTACAGTTTCAGATTTATTATTGTTGTTGTTTTTGCTGTTGCTGTAGTTGTCTCTGTAATTATCGGCAAATGTGTTCTATCAGTATATCGCCCACACTGGCTTATTTCTTGCCCGAACAGCGCCTACCACAATCAGCTGCTCTCCACCCAGCGGAGACAAGTAGCAGCCATTGTCATTCAACGTTACTTCCGGGGCTGGCGGACGCGCATGCGCCTGGCTCGCCTGAAGAGACGAGTTCTGCTGGAGCTGGGCCGCCCGTGGCCGAAGGTCTTGGAAGAGTATTGGGAGCTGGTCAGCCGCGTGCAGGCGCGCCATGGGGTCATGCGCACCGGCTTCCGGTTTTCGTTGACCGACATGGAAGAATACGTCGACAGACGACACAGTGAGCCCCACACTGGTAGCTATAGCCAACCAGAGTCGCGTGCAAAGCTTCAGAAAAATTTTTTAAAGCCCAGCACGAAAGCAAAATTTCTTCTATTTAGTTCTAAATTGCTGGGTTAAAATCATTACACGACAACAATTCCGTACTCTTTAGATTACTACGTGATTATAATCTCATGCTCAAATCATAATGTTTTACTTAGGATACGAACGTGCCTTTGAAAACATGGCTGCCGATGGAAAATTGTCAAGTGACCAGCTTGAAAATTTTTTGAAGGAGTGTGGACACTACCCGACAAAAGGAGAGTTAAACAAAGCTTTCAACTCTGTCTTCAAAGGTACTTTGCCAGGATTCTAACTGTTTCTTTTTCAACTTATTTAAGGTATTCTACATTTTTAACGTTATTGTTTAATCGGTTTTCGTAATTTCGTTTAAAGATGATTTTTTCGCACTCTGATTCTCTTTCTACCGTGAAAGTTCCCGAAGACAGGTTATCCTCAATTATAATTAGCTTTAATCATTGCAGGCCTGGCGGTGGGGGGGGGGGGCGGTGCGTGCGTGCGTTCAATTCGTGTCTGCTGAGTGTATGAGTGTCTCGGCCGGCTCAGCATGAGTGCGCCTTTAAATGGTTTCCTTGTCGTTAAGCAGTCCTGTGGAAAATTCTGGGACTCTTTAATTTAATTAACCTAATTGAATTATCTCTTTAAAATGCACTTTTCTATAAGTTCCGCTTGTTATCTAATGAGTACGATTCCTTAATTGCTAACTGATGTGGCTTGTTTTCACGAAAGCTTCTGGACTTCTGTTGTGATATACACCTGTAAAAGAAATGTTTCTGATCCCAACGAACTGCATGATGAGGCTTCAGTACAATGCTAAAGTTAATTTCAATACAGGAGTTAATCAGCAACATACGAGTAATAGTGACAGTAGCAGCACTAATAACAGAAACGGTACTTGTAAAATAAAATGAAAGAAGCGTGCCAGATGAAAAATTTCACTGAGGTTTAAAGCAAACATCTACATTTCACCACACTCCTGGCTGATCAGATTGGTTCCATACAGCATGCACATCGGGTATGAATCTGGAGCTGGTAGACAAGAGAGCGCTTCATTATCTTGTCGATCTTTCATCTGAATGTCTTCCGAAATGTCAGAGCTGGGGAGCATGAAAAAGCGCAGAATAACTGGAGCCAATCAAAATACAGTATCACGTAAAATATGCTAATCTCGTAAGGTCACCACTGAAAACCTTGCAGTTTCCTGAAAGATCTTTACTGACCCGGAAACAGCATCCGCCATCTTAGAAACACCGTCCGCCATCTTACAAACTGTCCGCCATCTTGGTGCCCTGCGCTTGTCCTAGTCGAAAGGGGTGCTGATGCCAGCTTCCTGTCGAACGTTCGTATGGTGCAGGGTCAGGGTCGACAGCCGAGTTAGTCTTCGTGCTGGACTGCTCTACCAGCGTGGGGGCGGACAGTTTCCACGACCAGATGACCTTCGTCAAGGAGGTGGTGCGCTCCCTGCACGTGGCGCCGCACAGGGTGCGGGTGGGAGTGGTGCCATACAACACGGACGTTTTCCAGGCCTTTGGTCTGCTGCAACACTCCTCGGGTCAAGAGGTCATCGAAGCTGTAGGTAGGGGTCCGCTGAGGTCGCCTCATTATGTAGAAATCTTTCTTTTTTTATTACGTCCCGTTCGTTCTTGTGGAAAGTTCCTCTATCTTTCATCTTTCGCTTTCATGTTCCTTATCTCATAGTCCATCCTAAAAGCGATACATTCTTTAAGTCTATGGACTTCGGCGGACAAACGGAAGGCAATTTACTGAGAAAAAAAGGCGAACTTACTAGTCAAAGCAATAAGGAACCGTCTCTCATCGTGATCTCGTGCAGGGCCCAACGGTCTCCCAACATCCGCCGGATTATAATCACCTAAAAGATTTTTTTCCTAGCGATGAAATGGGACCCGTATCACGCAAACTCAACATTTATCTCCCCTTTGCTTCACATTACAAACGTGGTTCGCTCTTCTCTAAAAGCGCTTCTGTGCATCTGTGGGACAGTGTGTGTGTTGGGGTGGGGGTGGGGGGAATAGGACAGAAGGATGATCAAAACATACCATTAACAACCGGAACGTCCGGCCGAAACGATATCAAGTTCTCTGTTCTCTGTGTTCTCAACAAACTGTTAAGTCAACAAAAGCGCTATTGCTTTTAAAATGGATGGAGGTGGCGGGAGGTCTTGATCAATGATAGCTGGGCACGCCATTGATTCAACTCGCGATCTATAGTATTTGCGAACATTTTAGCAACCTCACTGTGTAAGCCGGCGGGTAAGCAAATTACTACCAAAATCTAGATACTGAAATGAAACTAGAGAAGCGATCCGCTGTAATTGATTTTTTGTACTTGTTTTTTTTTAACAGATTCGATTCTGTTTTTTTCCAGATAAAATTCGATTTCAGCCTGGCCTAACGCTCACCGACAAAGGCCTCAGAATAATGCGAGATATTTTCAAGGTAACATTTTCTGTTTTTAAAAAAAATGACAAACCGTACATAGACACGCTAGTTCTCACAGCGTTCTTTATTCATCGTCACTATCTCCCCTGGTTTTCGCAAAATTATCCCACTATTGTCAACGATGCAGAGGATGTCGGTGCTCAGTTTGTTTTGTTTTATTGTTTGGTTTTGTTTTATTGAAACATCTCTCGCACATCACCCACAACAATAACGACAACAGGCGGATAAACGGGATTATTCAGATGCATCATAAATTTGACGCATTTCAAAACATCTGATTACTCTAGTGCCTTACCAACCAAACACTGCGCTATGTTAGAATGAGGACCCCGTTCTGTACTCGAATATACCATATTATAAACACTATAAATACTAGATTATTATTATTATTCGGTATATAAAGTAATGACAACAAACCATACTTTTGTCTGCACAAATTTTATTACAAAAATCCGGCACATGTATGTTGGAAACATAAAAAGGTTCATGACTATTCGTTATATTAGGTAGTACACAAAATTTCGACCCGTTAAAAAGCTTTAAGTTTACCGTTTTCAGTACCGCGAACAGTTTTTGTGACTAAATATCTGCACACCGATCTAATTCCAGCTCTGACGAAATCACATCAGTGTTGCAGGAGCTAGAGTAGTTCTTTTATTGGCAGTTAGCTCATTAGCTTAGTTGAACTGAGATAACCCCGGGTCTGCTGGCACACAGCGAGGCACATAGTACGAAAAGAAACGCTCATACAGCAGGTGGTTTGAAATCTAGAGAACTTTTTGTCCCAAGATAAAAGTCAAGTTCTCGATCGCGTCAAGAAAGAAAGAAAGAAGTTTACCTTTCGAATAGCTAGAAATGTCTTCAGATTTCAAAGAAGTATCTTTTAAACCTTACCTTATTTTAATGTGCCACGTTTTATCTTTTTTCCCACCCGTGTGCCCAGGACGCCAGACCCGGTGTGCAGAAAGTGTCGGTGGTGATAACAGACGGCCAGTCGGACAACAAGACGAAGACGGCTTTGGAAGCAAAGCGGGCTCGAGAGGAAAACATCACGATATTCGCCGTCGGTAAATCATTGGGATTCTGACGAACATCCCACAGCAGGGTTCACACGGCGTGATTAGCTGGATTAAAGCAGGGTTCACACGGCGTGATTAGTTGGATTAAAGCAGGGTTCACATGGCGTGATTAGTTGGATTAAAGCAGGGTTTACACGGCTTGATTAGATGGATTAAAGCAGGGTTCACGCGGCGTGATTAGCTGAATTAAGCAGGGTTCACACGGCGTGATTAGCTGGATTAAAACAGGGTTTACACGGCTTGATTAGTTGAATTAAAGCAGGGTTTACACGGCTTGATTAGCAGATTAAAACAGGGGTTACACGGCTTGATTGGTTGGATTAAAACAGGGTTTACGCGGCTTGATTAGTTGGATTAAAGCAGGATTCACACGGCTTGATTAGCTGGATTAAAGCAGGGTTCACACGGCTTGATTAGTTGGATTAAAGCAGGCGTCTATCCTACCAAAACAAAATGAAATTTTGAGTTTTAAAAAATTGGTTCAAATATTCTTTAGAGACGCACTTTTTCCGCACAAAGAAATATCGATGGAGGGGTGTGTATGTGTGTGTGTGTGGGGGGGAACTAAGTTTTTTTTTCTGAAGAGAAATTAATGGATTAGTTCTTCACGATTGCTTTGATCCAACTTGGTCGAGCCGAGTAAACCCCATATAAGCGTTGTTAAACCGAGACAATCACCCAACGCGACAATAGCATCCCTTTACACCTTTTGAAAGTCATCTGTCTCGGCTTTGCCCCTATAAGATACGATTTCTCTTAAAACGTGTTAGCGAAACGTCTTATTTGGTTTCTGAACAAGAAGAACCTTTCGAAGACTCTACTTCACCCCGGTACCCTACATAATAGGTTACATCTATGTTTTCTTCAATTTGTTTTGGATAATAAGTTCCACAGTCAGCGTTTGTGTTATTATAAGTGACTGAAAATCGCCTGAAAACCTAGGAAACATGAAAAGTCCTTTGGACAGAATTAAATTGTTCAGTTTCTACTACTCGCCGATTACAGTCGTAACGTGCTTGTTTATGCATATATGCATGTGTGTGTGTGTGTGTGTGTGTGTGTGTGTGCGAGCGCTCGTATGTGTTAAACTTTCTCCTGGCCCCCAAGTATTATATGCCATAAAAATTACAGCTTTGCCAAAACTGTCAATGGATTCGAAGATTGGTCAAAGGCTTTAAACTCGCTTCCCACTTTCTATTGTTGCAGTACACCAGAAGTTTGTCTGTTTTTATGACATACAAGCTGTCGTCAAGAAAAATGATCTGTGTTACTGTCGGAACCCACCACCCACTCTGTTTTATATAATTATACTCTGTGACCCTAAAGGTTCCGAATAATGCCTTTTGCATTTGAGAAGGTACTTTAGGTAAACGGAGACAAGACGGCCGAAATTTTGTTGAAAATGTGTTCTTTTTCCTTGAGCAAATGAACTTTTTTTCTAGATAGTTCTAGTGTTTTTGAAGACATCATAGAATCTCGATTAAATTAATTAAACCAGTTAACCAGTTGGTTAATTAAACCAGTTGTCGAAGTCTGTCTCGTCTTTCGCTGAGAAGCTTTCAACAAGAATGGCCTACATCAGTGACAGGCTCCTATAAGCAGGTGTACCTCTAACAACCTTGACGGCACAGATTCCGCGCTTGTGGCAGGTGTGGGCCATGAGGTGGACCTGCAGGAGCTGCAGGAGATTGCTGGTGACGTCAGCAGGGTGTCCCTGTGCAGCGACTATCGCTCCCTGCTGCAGCTGAGGGATCTGGTGGGCACCAAGCTTTGCCTGCGTGAGTGGCCGCCTGCAGGCTGCAAGAGGCGTCTCTCCAGAACGCGAGGGTCGCGGGGAGACGCTGGGTCGTGATGTCAGATGTATTCGACTGTAAGAGTGGGGACCTCGCTATGCATAGCTTCCCTCGCGATCCTTGCGTCTGGGAAACTCGCCTCTGGTGTCGTTTGCTTGACTCCACGGCTCTGGGATTTTTCTCCCCCTTTTTTGGGATGTCTGAGCTCGTTACAGNNGGTTTTTTTGGGGGGGGGGGGGGCATGACGGAAGAGCCAAGACACTGCAGACGGTCACGTTACAGTACCGAAAGGGAGGCAAATCTTCGTACGATCATCTCCAGTGATGATTGCGACCACCGCCAGACTTCAACGATAACGCATGTGACGACTACACCACCACCACCACCACCACCACCACCACCACCATCATCATCATCATCATCATCATCATCATCATCATCATCATCATCATCATCATCGACGTCTTCGTATTTTCTAGCGGCCTGCGTGCTGTGCCAAACCATTCTGCCGCGCGTGCAGCTGTACGGCTTGTACAAGTCCGAGGCCCTGGAGATCTTGTACACGCTCTGCGCGCCTCCCGCCACCACCGCCTCGCCCCGAAGCCTCGATCTGGATGTCTTGTTCCTCGGTCCCAGTCACCTGACAGACGGCAACCCTGCGCCAGTGGCGCCGTCAGCGTGTTCTGACGCGTCACGATCGGGATCTGGTGCCCTGACCTTTCTGACCCCTCCTGACGCTTGCTGTAAATTTCCTTTATGTGCCAGTCAAAACCGCCTTTATTGTCTTTGCTGCTGCTGCTCTGGCCGACGAACGACAAGCGGCGCACGCTAGTGTTTTGCTTTGGTGTTCTGTATATCCCCATGCTTTCAGCATGACTCTGCTTTATTTCCTTCCGGGAAGTGATTTTTATCTTTACTTTGATTCGCTGATCGCACAGGGCGGGGGCATTATTTGTTGAAGAATTTATTTCCCTTTCAGCAATTCTTTTTAAACACCAAATATACACGGGCTTTTGTCACAAGAACAGCTTATTTTTCTGTCTTTTCTTCGCGTTGTTTACACGACCAGCATCCTTCAAAATCCTTCCTTGCTAACCTATAGTTTGTTCCTCAAGATAATCGAATCATCGAATCAGTTGGTCTGGTGCTTACACAGCGGCCATCTCATCGTCTTCACTTCTGTACTAGAGCACGGTTTACATCTGACACAGCTTTCATCCTCACCTGTTCCCCATGGGGACCCTCTGTTCTGTATAGGTAGTCGACGTTGTGTTCTTTTTTTGTTCAGGAAGTGACCAGCTCTCCGAGGCCAAATGCCATTCAGGGGACGCCTTGCTGAGCGACGCATCTGCGGCGGAAGGACGGGGGTTTGATACGCGCATGCGCGAGGGAGAAGATGGAGGAAGAACGTCTACTTCACCCCTCGGCGTGAGAGAAAGAATTCGCATCAGAGATGCAGGTAGCAGGAATGCGCAGCAGGGGAAAGTCAGTGGTGCCGGGAATGGAGCCTCGAGAAATCCAAGCGGGCGACGGACAGAACACGACGAAAACGAGAAAATTTTCGATGACGATATCCTTTCTTCACTTGCGTCGTCGCCAGACAAAGCTGTCATCATCTTTGAAACACCAGAGGCAGCCATCGACAGCGCTCGATGGGCAAGCGGTGCTTACAGCGTCAGTGACAATGGCAGAGACGATAAGTCGAAAACTGACATCAGTGAAGATGCCAGGGAGAACGGTGCCAACAGTTCAAAGTCATCGTTCTGTCCGTCAGGGGCACGTAACTCCCTCGACGATTCAAGGGGCTGTACTCCGGTAACGGCAAATGACGCCGCGGATATAATATGGACGATATATCCTCCTAGAGCAGCCCGCCTTCCTGCCCGACAGTCGCGATGGATACGCCCTGTGGTGGGTGGCGAGGAGGCCTGGTCATTTCTAGGTGCGTGGATTAAGTTTCTGTCTTCTATTTTTCGGACACTCTTTTCCACTTCGTTGTTCTTTTATCGATTGTGTGGTCACTGCATGGTCACTGTTCCCTCTTTTTCGAAAGAAACCCAACACTCACACTGCTTTATTTCTGGGATTTTAAAAGAAGAATGATTGGAACACAGGATTTTATTTTCTTAAAGAGAAAATGAAAACGCCAGCCCTAAAAAAGTAATTAACTCCTATATAACGCTAACGATTATTTGTTTAATAACAATGTTTTTATAAAACTGCACACTTAGGTGTTTTTGATGAAAATTCACTTTGCGCATGTGTTACAGTTAACCATAAATGTCCACGTCGAGAGACAAAGATGCAGTATGAATTATTATATCTGTATGAACTTACCGTGAATCTGAAAGAGTATTTAAAGTATGCCACAAAGATTCTGAGTAGCTATCCCAGAGATTGAGGGTTATAGCGCTAAACGCTTTGTTCCGGCGTCGCAAGAAATTCAGGCATCCCAGAAATCGATTTGGTCCGGCATACAGATTGCGCATGCGCATGCGCGCGTAGAGAGTGGCAAACCGCTAACCGCCTAACCCTAATTCCAACCATATCCTAACCCAAACCCAAATACTGAGATCAAAAACGATTCTAATAAAACTAATAACTTGCGATTTGAATCCTCGGACCACATTTATCACACTAACCAATCACGCGTAGGCATGCGTATAGTGTGACAACCGGACCCGCACCAGGTTTCATGGGGACCGAATTTCTTGTAACACCGCACTCACAGAGCATGGTACAAATTCGGCAAATGAAAACAGCGATAAACAACTGCTAAACCACCAATATGCAACAGAAAAGCAACTTTTTTGTCAAAACGTTGATTTCTGTGGTGTTCAGCCACATTTTACCGACAGTCTGGTTAACTGTGTGAGGAAAATGTCTTTAAAATCCTTGTTGCGGATGGTTCTAAAAGACTGTTGGTGTGTTTCTGGCTTTAAAGGGGAAAAGGGTAGGTAAACATGCTGTGTGAAATAACCCTTTTTAGTTTGCCCCTTTCCAGGTCTTATTTTAAAAAAGCTGTTTCTTTACTTTCCGTTCGTAATGGGATTTCCCTTTCCTCTGTGGGCAGATGACAGCATCATCAAAGCTACCGATTTCAAGATCTGCCTAGGGCTAGTGATCAAGGCCAAGCTGGAACGAGAGGGCGCTGTCACCCTTCCGTCTGACGTCAGAGATGGTGTAGAGACAGTCTCCTCGTATGAGGAAGCCATGGAAAAGATAGAGCAGTATATACAAAAGCGAAAAAAGATGGAAAATCGGGCAGCTGTGTCTGTGTCGTCTGACTTGTTAAATTACTGACAGCTTCGGCTCAACACATGGTGTCCATTATGATAAGACTGTTTTACTTTTTCGGGTAGCCTTTAATACAAACACTGCACAAAAAGATCTGGGTTTGCGCAAACAGGAAACGCACATTTTTGTGCTGAAAAATGAGCTGACTGCAGTGCCGTGGGAGATAAAAATTAAATTCTGATGTATCAATTGCATGACGAAATAGCCACATCGATTGCTTCTGGTGCACCATATTTCAGCTGGAAGCATCAGAGACATCAAAGAGATTACACCGGTTATGAAGACCCCATTTATTTTTGTGCGCTGCTGGTGCATTAAATCAGAAGATAAAAGATGTCCTGTGACCTTAAGGTCATGGGAGGGAGTATGAAACTGGCACTGTTCTGTGGGTCAGCATCGCGCGGGCGTGTGTGGTAAAGGAATACCATCTTCTCTCCCTCACTGCCTAAACTTCCTTCAGCTATAGGTCAGATACCCATTTGCAGCTGAGTGAGCTAGGGAAAAAAACTGCTGCGCATACGGGCATCGAACCAGCTCCTTCGGATTTGGAGGCCTGCGGTCTAGCCACTCGGCCGTCCACTCCTTCACTAGATCAGAAAAGATCTTTTTTTCTGAAATACAGGCGCGCGCCAAGCTGCTCAGCTCCAAAACAGTGACTTATTTCACCTTTAAAGAATATGATAGTTGACAGCACAAGGGCCCAGGACGCATATATACCTGTCTCTGAGATACTTCGAGATACTCCCCCCCCCCCATCCTCCATCTCCTGTGTCGCTGACTTCAGACTGCAAAATAGACTGATCTCCATAACACTATGTCTAGCTTTGTTCAAACTCGTATCTGATTTAGATTTACTGACACAAGGCTAATAAAAGTGTCTAGCCTTTTTTACACTCACCTGTAGTATTATTACGCAGCACGTTCTTATATAAAGTTGGTCATTCCTTTCTTCCCCAACATTTTACTACATAGTCCGGTGTCGCACACGGCCAGACTTCTCCCCGATACAAAACCGATCCCATTTGCCATTTGCACTATTACTGTATAGATCCCATGCACATTTTTAAAAATCCAGACCTGTGCGCATTCAGAACATCAGCTTTTTGGGGGAGCAAACAGGACTGCGCACCGGATAGCCTTTAAATCCGTCACAACGGGTCGCCTACCGGGAATTTGTATATTGTGTCAGCTGCGTTTTGAGTACTTCACCGTATCGACAGAGGACTGTACAGAGTTATTTTAGACACTTTTCTGGAAAATACGCAATATTTGTTGTCCCCCTCATCACTGAATACTGGCAGAATAAAGGGGGGAAAATGTGCGCTGGTAATTATAGCTGTCTACGAGGACATGCCAGTCGTATGCTGAACAGACCTGATTCCTCTGACGTGATTGTTAAAAATTCCATTGGCGCATAAGAGATCCTATGCGCTGGTAACATTTAAAAAAAGGCACGTACACGTTCTGAACATGTGATAACATCCTTTTCTGGAGCAAACACAGCTATGGAACCTTGACTTACATCGCGACAGGTCTCCTACTGGGAATTTGTGTATGGTGATAACTCTGTTGTGAATCATCTTCACAAGCTTTGCATCCTGTCTGCACGAGTTTCTGGGAGGATTTACCAGGGCGTCGTGGAAGGACTTGCTATAACCAAAACAAAACTGAATGGTTTACCTATAAGTTTTACTGTTAATGCACATTCCAGTGTTGTTTTACATTCTCCTTTAGAAGCTGTTATTAAAGCTGATTACTTTTCTTTCAAAGAAACAGTCTTTAATAAACTACTATGCATCATTGCTATTTGTTGTGCATGCTTACAATTCGTGTCGTAATCTGATTGATTGATGGGTGGATTGATTCCTAGATCAATCGTTCGGTTGATTGTGAATTCACTACACTGCATTGCAAACCAACACAGTACTCAACTGAAGACACCAAGGTGTGCTATCATAGACAAAAACAACAACAAAAACTAAGGAATACACAGCTGTTGTCACCGTACAGTGTATACTGTATATACTGTCACAGCCTCATATCGAAAAAGCAAATATACTGAAAACCAAAAGAAACGCAAACTGAGGGAGTTGGTGATTTTATTTAATTTTCAGTTTTCGAGAAAATCGGTACAGTGAGTCTTTGCACAATGTGTGTTCATCTGCCATGTTGAGAAAGCGTTCAGAATGTCCCAAAAGTCCGAGTTCAGAGTCCAAAGTCAGTAGCAGGTGTGTCCCCCATTGGCGTCGACAACGGCCTAGCAGATGACGGGCATGGAGCTCACCTGCGGCTCAGCAGTCACCACCATAGACATGTTTGCGCAGATCTGCCTGAGGGCCTGCTCCAGCTGGCGAGCTGTTGTCGGCCTCGGCTGGACAGCGTTCATGCAGATGGTCCCATAGGTGGTCGTTTGGGTTGAATTATTGGCTCATGGAGGGCCAAGCCATCGCCTGAACGTTGTTCTGATGCAGGAAAGTCGTGGTGAGCCTTGCCTTGGGCGGGCGGGCGTTGTCATGCTGAAAGGTGAGGTTGCCGTGCTGTTGAAAGTACGGCACGACGTGGGGCCTCAGCACCTGGTCCACATAGCCTTGTGCTGTCACGCCGTTTCTTCGTCCAGGGCCGAAGCTCTGGAAGACGACGGGGCCAACGAATCGGTTGAGGCCGACTCCACCCCAAATCATGATGCTGGGGCTTCCCCAACGGTCGTGCTGCAGGATGTTGTTAGCGAACCTCTCGTTCCTCCATACTCGGATGGGGCCCTCGGCGTGGCTGATGCATTTCCATCCTGAGTGCTGCCAGTGCCTTAAAAGCGAGTCCACAGACGACAGATTGTGGGAACTGCCACACCCAGTGCATGTGCGACGACGCTTGGGCGGTTTCCAGCCTGCAGTCGTCCGATGGCTCTTTCCCGATCTGTAGCGTTCAGTCTTGGCATTCTTCTGCTGCTGACAGGCGGTCTGTCTGGTAGCGTACGATCATCGGCTTTTATGGCTGGTGGGTGGCGCCCTCTGTTCGCAAAGAAAGTTCTAGTCTTGCTGATTTTGTTCACGCTGCACGAGCGAAAACCACGGTCCGACATTCGCACGCCAGAAGAGATCTAGGTCTTTTGCGCCAAACACATCATTGGCTACACCCAACAGACCATGTGACCTCATGTCAGCCTAATTTTTGTTGCTATCATTGTACCCGAATGCATGAAATTTGACTACTCCTTGCCCGTGTGTCAATTTGCGTTTCTTTTGGTTTTGAGTATAATTAGATTAACAGAAGTCTTCAATGTCAGTGATAAACATAAACAGGAAAACACTTATAGTAACTGGATTGCATGAACGTTCGTATCTCCTTTTCAGCCGTAAAGATGCGCGTAACATACACAAAGTGAATGGGCCTGACAACCTGAATCACTCTCACGAACAGAAAAGTAGATAGGAACAATCACGCCATGCAACTATGGACTTTTCCTGTCAGTCGGCGGTCTTTTTTTCCCTTTTTTTCAGCCAGGTTCATATTTTCCCTGTCCTTGTACGTGGTTAGTTTTCCCAGAGGACATTATATTCTGCTTGGTGCTGTGTGAGTAGGCGTGGTATTGAAGTGTTTGAATTCGTTGACAATGACCCGATCGCGTCGGAGAAAACTACCGTAGTCGGCCTCTGCGCTGCATTCCATGACGCACATAAAGCATAATCATTAGGAACTGGTGAGCAGTTGGTTGGCCGATTTCTAAAGCAGTTGCTGGCAGAGGACACTGATTGTATCTGATGAAAGATGAGACATCCCAAGAGAGCCTGGACGGGTGGAGAGGGAGAAAATAGCCAGGTGGGGAAGACAAATACGGCGCAATCTATTACGTGTATCATATATTGTTTTGTGCAGCATACACATATGAATCCACACAGTAAGTACATTAACACAAATCACTTCTGTTTTTTATGCATATTCACAGAAATCAGAAACTTTGCATCAGCACCTGTACAATCAACGTCTATACAATCAGTACCTGTACTACCTACAAAATCGTTTAATGCAGGCCAACAACGGTTTAATGTTTTGATGCAGGGCAACAAAAGTTTCATGTTTTGATGCAGGGCAACAACGGCTCCATGTTTTAATGTAGGGCAACAAAAGTTCCATGCTTTGATGCAGGGCAACAACGGTTCCATGTTTTGATCCAGGGCAACAACAGTTTCATGTTTTGATGTACGGCAAAAACAGTTTCATGACATGTTCGCGATAACGCCCGCCGATGTCTCCAAGACGCTCGTGCAGAACATGATGCGCGTAGTCTCGACGCTGGTCAATATCCTGAATTCCTAGCGCCGGCTCGCGGGTGAGCGGCACTCGCTCTTGTGAGGCTGTAGAGCCAGGCATGACCTTGACTTTGGAGGGGGATGTCTTTGGTCTGCCATACTCGCTGAGAGCCTCGTTGGCCTGAAACGGCATTTTAAGAAACTGCTCATTAAAAGTGGATGGACAGGTTAAAAACTAATACGGAATTTTTTTAAGCCTTAGATTATGGCTAACATGTTACAGAGACCAAGACAGCTGATAGTATTTTTGTTTTATCTTATTCCCCACCTCTGGCTGCTTGTCTGTCGTAGAGCATGCTCGTATTTTCAAACCACCCTTACAATTGTGATATCCCAGCCCTCTGGTTCCAAAAATAAAATGGCAAAGAGGAGAGTCAAGTTGAAGATATCAGCTGCAGCACAGACTTTTCCGCTCACCTCTCTGTCCACATGCGGGAAGCACAAAAATAAAAATCAGAACATAATTTTATATTGAGCAAGATAAAAGCTAGAAATGTTAACATACACCCACTTTCTCATGTGTATACATACGTCAAGACATACATCTATGATTACAAGCAAGCATTTGATGATTTGTACATCTGCAAGCATGCACATGAACAACAGCCACACTTGTAAATTTCTCTTTTTCAGTTTTTCATTATGACCTGTTCCTTGTTAGTGCTTACATTTAACAGCTAGCAAAATTACCGTCTTCTAAGCCCCACGCCATGACTTCTAAGCACTACTCAGTATTCTCCAGATATTTTCTTCTCTAAGAACAAATTTCCAGGACAGTAAAAAGCTTTTTAAATTAATATCAATACAACAGGAAGTACTTGAAACGCTCAACACAACCGTATGCAGACGCATGCGACCAAGGGAGCTTACTGTACCCAAACACGTAGCAAAGAGAGGCTCGAACGAAAAGGAACTGACAGATCCTAAATATATAAATTTATTGATCCTAAAGATATAAATATGCCAAATATCACAGTTACACGAGTCTTCAGCACATCTTTATTGATCTTCCGGCTTCTTCAGCACAGATATTTACGATATTTTAGCGCAGATAGCACGATTTTAACCTGAAGTGTTGCAGAACTCCCATGGCTTGGCAACAAAGGTATAGTTATAATGGACAGGATCTGTGCCATGTTATTAGATACACCAAATATGAAAAGATTTCTATTTCCTACTGAAAAAAACGCACCTGTGCAGTAACTGTATTTTGATGCCATGATTTGGCGTGTTCCAGTTGTCTGTGCAATGTGTCGGACAAATCAGATTTACTGCAAAGGAAACAACAATATATGCAATTGTCTGTTCCAACAGATGTAGCCTCTAGCTTAGTAACAGAACACAATACACAAACTTTGGGATGAGCAGGATTCCCCGTGGTCTAAAAAATACAGGTCCTTAGGATTCTAGGGGGCACGAAAAAATCATGGATCTCTATTTTTTAACTTCAATATGAAAAAATTGAGCATAATAGGTGCACAATCAAGCATGATGGGAAACCCGTGTACGGTACGAAGATATGCCTTAATTTCTATCACTTCCTCATCTCCAGGAAAACACTAGCACTCCAATGAAATGACACTTTTAGGGACTGATTTTTCTTAACTTCTTCGATCCTTCAGGTATTTTAAATATTGCTGACCTCAGACAGGTGAGCAGTTAAAGTCAGGAGGAATGAATACTTGTTATCGATTTTCCACATGTACAGGTGGCACATAAAATACACTGGTTGAACAGACCTGGCAACTGCTTCTATGTTTAGATACAAAGAAGTATCTTCAATCGTCTCAGCTCTGGCTTTCTTCACTGTCTTCATTACTATTCACTTCGCCAAATTGTTGTTTAATTTGAGACATCCATCATTGTTCAGTTCACGATGTCTTGGCCAATGCTGTATTTCTCTCAACCTCTAAAATGGGATAACCCCCCCCCCCACCCACCCACCCCCACCCTCAGAAAAAAACAACAAAACAAACTGAAAGAAAAATCTAACTAGGCTACATTTCCACCAAACACACTCTCTCTCTCACACACAGTCCCCCCAGCCCTCCCCTCTCCCATCAACCAACCAGTACTGTACTTATCAAACACCGACAACCTTTTTGCAAGTTGCAGTTTCTCAACCATCTCCTCCTGATGTTCTACAGTGCTCAGCCATGGAGTACTCATCCGTAGCTAAAATTAATAAGAAAAAAATGTTTCCCGCTGCTTCAAGACACATGTATCTTATATTCTCATTAACACAAAAAAGGACATCAAATGCACCTGAGAGTACAAAAAGTACATGATGCCATAATCAAACTCCATAACTTCACAAGGAATATTTTTTTAAAATATCTAAATGAATCAGCGAACAGGAAAATTTGCAAAAATATATTGATGCTTGTGGGGAACTGGTTAGCAAAGTGGTTAAAGCGCTGGCCTCCGAACCCCAAGGCACTGGTTCAATACCCCATGTGCTGCACTGCACTTCCCCCAGTTGGCAATGGGCATCTGACCCATGGGTCAGAGAAGGTAAGTCAGTGAGGAAGAGATGGGCATCCCACCCACCCCCCTCACTATACTGGCCCACAGAGGAGTTGGTGGGGCGGGGAGTCTCATACGCCACTACGACCGAAAAGCAGGTCATGAGACAACTTTTGCCTTTATGTAACGAAAAGCCTGAATACGACAGAGGAAGAAAAATAAACAAGGACATCGTCATTTATGTTTTTATTTTAACAGTGGTGACAAAAACGCACCTGGTTTCGCGGTAGAATAAGTGGAGTAAGTGATGGCAATTTGCCAAAATCTGCACTAATGGAGCTTGGCTGTGGAAAGAATGCAAAATATCAGAGAAATCTATTTCTGAAGACTGTGCCTTCAGTTTATATTTTACTAAATTATGAAAATGTCAAAGGATTGAAAAACTTAACTGTTCTATACTATCTCAATATCACTGCAATATCCTATGCATAGAAGAGTAGGGGTTGAAGTATAGAAAAATTGAAGGAAGATTTAAAAACTAATCAGTGGTATGAAGCAAATAAGAGACACTTTTTCAGATCTTCTTTGGACATATTTCCAAGAAATTTTTTAGGTTCAGACATATCCTGCAGTGATTTGCCTGTAAGTATGCATAGACTTTAGGAACCAGTTCACAGTGTATGTATCCAACCAAAGAAAACCCTCAAGAGCAGGTGGACATAAAGGGCACCACCTGTGCACAGATACCTGGGACGCTGACTCGTGTCCAAGGAGATCAACATCTAGACGATACAGCAATGTGGGGCTTTTGTAACATGACATGGCCAGCAACAACTGCAGCAGGCATGCTAAGATCTGTCTGAAATAGTCACACCATCCTCTAAAATGACCACATTCTGAAGGATTCACACAATCCCTCTGAAATGATACTCATTATCCTAAAATATTCACACCATCACGCTAGCCTCAAATCACACAACCTTTCAGAAATTTTACAGTCAGGCTCCTCCCAGTCCAAGCCCTTCTGGATCCATGCACAAACACCAGTAGATTATGACTTGTGACAAAATATTTCACATAATATTAACAAATTCAATACATAAAAAAACTTAATACATCTGTAACCCCCTCGGGATTTTTTCCACTTGCGGTTTCTCTAGCTTGGTTTAGTAGGTGATAATGTAGTTCCACAGACAAACCCCTGTCTGTGGACCATGTCTCTTTTAATAAAAAGAAACCCCCTAGAATCTCTAGAGGAGATGTCTAATTGATAGTATGGCCAGAGAGAGGGGCAGAGTTCTGGGAAGTCCAAATAAGATTTCCCGCACGGCCGACTTACGCTATTGCGCTGTAGCGCGTAAGGATTCAGAACAGCCGTGCGCGCGGGAACTCGGTCTTTCTGCGTGCCACCGTCGGAGGGGGAAGACGCTTCAACTGTTCGCTGTGTGTCTGGTTGTACCAGGCCACGTTTCTCCTTTCGTTCCTTTTGTTCCCTTCCATTTATCTTCCTTTTCCCTTCCCGTTGCCCCAATTTCCTCTCCTTTCCTATTTCATCGTTCCTATCTTCCTTTTACCTTTTTACCCGTCATTTCTTTTATCTTTATCCTTATTCCGGGGTTTTAGATAGAAGAATAAAAGTTATTGATTCTACTTATTTGTTTCTGTATTCTTTTAGTCAGTAAGGACAGAATCTGTGTGTGTGAAGCGCTAGCCTCTGCCCGAACCATAAATTCTTTTGTAACTCCAACGGCGCACAGTGGTAATTTTGGTCTCTGCCATTTGTTGCCACGTGTGTGGCGGTTACACAACATACATGAGGCTATTCCAGAAACTGGAAGAAATCCTCTGTCTACAGGAGGAGAAAAGAAAAAAGTGTGTTTGCTTGTTTTGTGTTTAACAGCAGTTGGGCTGAAGCATTGCCCTTTTAATAACAACTAATTTGATGATCCACTACCAGATTACCTAAGAATGAATTTTAAGGCTTAAAAAGTTTTTCCACAAAATGCGCCAACAATAGGTCCCATTAACTTACGAGTAAAAGAAAAAAAGTCTGGATGTGCGCTGAATTGTTGCAATGTTGGGTCTATGTGGCTGGCACCTACATCTCATACCATTGCTGTGCTGGACGAATTCTTTCCATAGTCACTCACTCAAAAACAAAGAAGGACCATTACTTGTTTTTCGGTGTGATGTCAAAGGCAAGGAGCAGGCCAATCTGGTGAAAACCAGCAACCATGAGCAGCCGTCGTAAGTGCGATGCTTGCCACAGCGGCCGCACGGACAGGTCAGACACCTTAAGCTGAACTTCCATAGCGTGTTTGGTGATACTCAGCTGGAAGACAGGTATGTTTATGTTACATAATCCATTGCATATAAATGAACACCTGGCTGTGGGTTGGAAATGAATATAAACACATTGCACGAGGTTCTCAAGGTACCTGAACTGAGCCTTGAAACTATGCCAAAGTGTAATGCCCAACACCAACAGACATTACGAGTAAGAAACTGTGTCATTTCAAATCTATTGCTTATTTTGTTTGAAGCAGAAAGACCAGTAGTGAGTACTGTAGGTTTAGCTGCTAACAGCAGTTTCCTGTATGCTGAGGCTCGATGAATCATATCATACAGCAGCAAACATTCGTAAGCACAACATTTCCGTCTGCAATGTGATGCCCATTCCATGGCCTCAACCTTTGGTAAGCTGCTGTTAGTAGGTTAAAATGATGTAATCACTACTAAAGCTGTCTAAGGCTTTCAGATGGTCCTTGAAGAAACAAATGATATTTTATTATTTCCATCATCACTGTGCACACTCAAAAGTAATTGTTATACTAATAATGCTGCCTACATCTGGAATCATGGAACTCACCAGATCTATCATGAGTGAGATGTTGTCTTGCGAGAGGGGGAAGCACTCACACAATGCTTTCACAATTCTGGGATCGGCAGTCAGATCTAATGGAGAAGTAAAACAGGACAACAGACATCTTTAGCATGAAAACCAGATGGGATGACGAGGAAAAACAAACCCTCCATGCACTCTGCTGCAGAATTATACCTGCCACAGCCCGCAAAGCGTCGTACGCTGGAATCAACAAGTCGTCCGTGTTCCAGTGAGGGAAGACGATGTAAGGCGTTGTCAGGTGACTGCCGCGAGCCTGGAAGTGAAAGCCCAGTCGTTTCATCAGCTGTATGCTGCCAGAGACCTCAGTCGTCAGCTGTGCCGTCACGCAATTGTTGTCTTCAATGTGCAGTCGCTTGAGGGCAGCATCCACCTAGAAGCATGCCGACAACGAAATAGTCATGATAATGACAGCAATAAAATTATCAGAGGGTGATGAAATAGTAGATAGAAGGGTGGTAAAATTATAGGTTGATGATGAAAAAGTGACAGCAGCAATAAAACAATCCAAGGTGAATGACAATACGATGGACAGGATGCCAACAATTCTGGCATTCCAGGATCACTGTGCTGTGAGATATTTCCCAAATGGTCTTTTCTGGATGTACAAAATCAGTATCACATGCAGATACATATGCACGAATGCTCTCTTGTTCACTCACTCATACAGATGTGCACACACAGGTACAAGTGCCATGCCAGATAACTGATGCCTGAGATCAAGCACTAGAGTCCAAGAGAAATGATAAAGGTAGCGAGACATTATAAGCTTTCCTCACCATGTCAATAAGGGCTGGGATGACCTGAGGCTGACGATGATGTTGTCGCATCAGGTCTACAAGGTACTGTTGCAATTTTTCGAAGTTCTCCACTTTGCTGGCCACTACATTGAACAAGTCAAATAAATAAATAAATAAACAAACACAGAAAAAATCAACACACAGAAGTCATATGCGAGTTGTGAGCAGTAATCTGAAATTTACATTTCTCTGACTTTTATTTACTAGATATACTTCTTTCCACTTCATCTGTCCATCCCGCTGTCTGTCTGCCTGTCTTTTTGTCTGTCAGCCTGCCTGTCCCTTTCACTACTACTGTTAACATGGCTGGGTCTTTTTAGCTCTCCATAAACAGGAGAGCTCTGCAGGGAGCATGTACCATGTGGAATGGGAGACTTTGGATTGAGCAGTTCCTTGGTGCTGTTCTTCTCCACTTCCTGTTCCACGTGATCGATCTGCTGGTCCAGCATGGCGTGCTGTAACTGCTTCAGGCCAACCTGCGTGTCTTTTCCAATGAGAACAAACGCTCCCCACACCCAGACTGACTTAAACCTGTAACAAATCCCAGTTTGAAAGTCATCCGCTCTTTGCACCAACCTCTGGGAACTAGCTTTAACGGCTGTTGGTGCTAACATGATTTCTTGACAAGACAAATGCAATCAAGTTATCAAAATAATTTTTTCGTCTCCCAAACTGGCGCCATCTAGAGTTGGTTCTAGATTAAAACATATCTATGGGAATTGCATGCGATGTTTAAGACACTGCATACATACAGCATATTTGCTGATGTATTTCTGTCTGAACGTGATGTTCCTACATTTCTTCCAGAACTGCGATGCCCATATTTCTGACACGGTATGGCAGCACACAGTTCCTTATGCTATATATCTAACACTAACGCAAATGGTCAGCCACCAATGTAATTCGATTTATAACAGACACATATAAAGAAGCATATACTCTCCTCACCTCTCGTCATTCTGCAACTCATCAGCAGCACATGTAAGGCCACTGAGCACTCGGCCATCGGACTGCAGGTGGCGATAGAAGCAGTAGAAGAACTTTTCCACAGCTATGTCAGGCACTTGCCATTGGCACACCAGGACACTCTGAGCTCCTGCATGAACAGTAAACACCAGGACACACTGAGCTCCTGCATGAACAGTAAACACCAGGACACTCTGAGCTCCTGCATGAACAGTAAACACCAGGACATTCTTAGCTCCTGCATGAACAGTAAACACCAGGACACTCTGAGCTCCTGCATGAACAGTAAACACCAGGACACTCTGAGCTCCTGCATGAACAGTAAACAGAATTGTGATGATGGGATTCAACAAGCAGACCCATGTGGATCCACTAACCACATGATCAAAAGTTTTACTACCATCTGATAATGTCTGCACCTCTGGTGAGCTGTGTCAACAAATTAGCAGACTGCGATAATTAAGCGCATGTGTATCAGCTGAATTCCAGTTTACTGCAGTACGCTTTTAGGAACAGAGATCATTTCAAGCAAGAATATGGCCACCTCAGAAGTGACACACTGGTTTTTAATTCTGTCACTCACTCTCTCATTCACCCCTGCCCCTCCCTCCCATCCACTCTCACTTACCCACCCACCCACCTACTGGTGCATGTACATACTGACTTACTCATTCCCTCACAAACACACACACACACACACACATGCTTGCTTATGCAAGAGCTCACTTGCATACGCATCCACATATATTCCTGCTTTCTCATGCACACATACAAACACGCACAGAAGAAAAAAGAATCCAAGAAGCTATACATAATTAAAATAAAAAATAAACAAAAACAATGCCTGACCAAAAACAAACCCAAAACAAGTGACCTACATGAACAACGTTAAAAAAACTTACATCCTCATCTCCACAACAACCAGTGCACATTTATGGGCAAAACCCAATCGAAACTGTCAATTTTCTTTTCTCTCTCAGTGTTGCTGTTTTTCTCACTGTTGTTGTCACTGTCTGAATCATTATCCTTGTCTTTCACGATTGTCGTCACCATCACTGTTTTTGCATCATTATCCTTGTCACTGTGTCTGTCACTATCATTGTTAATGTGCGTCTCACCATCACTCTCGAAGCAGACTGAAAGAAACTTACCAGCAGCCAGGAAAACTGACGGAAGCTGGAACTGACTGTCAATAAAATTATTTCGCACAGGACTAAATCCTGCACTGATGACAACCAGCTGGGCATGCAATGTGCAAGTCAAAATGTCCTCTACCGTCACCACATGTGATGTGTTCTCTCCCTTTATCTCGCCTGCGCTGAGGTCAGAGGTCACGATCAGCATCCCCTCTTCCAGGCAGGCAAAGGTTGCTGCAATTGCAGCAACACACTAAGAATAGGGGCAAGGATCTCCAAAATGTATCAATGAAATAGTGCAGGAATCATCTACACGTGCGATGGAAAGAAGTCAAGCCACTGAACTAGGTTCAGGTGGAAGGGGTTGGGATAATATTTTCCAATTTGACTTTTCTGTTGCAATGGAATTCCAAGATGGGTGCCAATACTTGGAATATTAATGACGAAACTTATTCAACATGAATGTGACAGAACTCTGAAAGTTTCAAAGCCTGGCAACAGCTGGCCACACACCCAAAAAACATTCTTATAAACAACTTCTAATTCATCAACATCTACAGAAGAAATAAATGTTTTTTTCCAAGGGTTGTCTTTTGAATTCCTCAGAATGTACGCCAGAATTTTGTGCAGAAAACTTTTGTTCCTATTCACAGTGGATTTGGTCAGACTTTCAGAATCTCTGTTATTTTTAATTCTTAAGAGGCCAGACACCCGAAACTTTATTTCGGCAACCAATCACCTGCCACTGTCACAGGCATTAGATCTAAAGAAATAAAGAAAGAAAAACTTGCTGTATTTTAAATACCGATGTGAATGATGGAAGCGGCTTGAATCTCTTTGAGAAATCGCTCTTTGGTAGCCTCATCACCAATGATGGGATCTGCATCCAGCATCGCCCCAACCATCCTCAGCTCTCTTTTAGCTGCACCAAGGTCGCCGCCTGTCCTCCATGGCCGTCCATGAATCAAAAGACTGGAAAGACACAAACCAATTCCAGTAATAATTTTTTTTTAGAAATGTTCACATTTTTTATGCTGCATGCCAACCCAATTTTTAAAAAGTAAAAATATCTCTTTTTAAACAAGGGTCTTCACACAATTGAAATAAAAGAATGTAACAAGAGTTTATCATGAAAGAATGGGTCCAAAAAAAGGAGAAAGTAATATTTCATATATAATAAGTCAAAATAACGAGTGAGAACAATGACATAAACATCAGCTTTTTTAAAGTTCATTTTTAGTCTTGTACCTGTCTGGCAAGGAAGGTGCTCCAAACACAACACACTTGTCTGTGTCACTAAGCTGTTTGAAGGTAGTAACCGCCTGTGTAGATGTTGTGATGTCTGTTCCTGTCCAAGTCCGTGTGGTCAGTGTGGACAGTGTGTGTGCACTCAGGGTTTTGGTGGGAGTTACTGGCATTCCTTTTTATTAACGAAGTTTTTATAAAAAAAATGTCTTCATCAGTTCATGTCAATTTTGTTATGGTGTTTATCAAGACTTACGTAAAAAGAAATCGGGTGAATACTTATCAAAATGTATATAAGCAGACGTTGGTGTAAGTCTTAAACAAAAGGTTTCTCTTGCATTACACCTGATGTGGTAGTTCATCATAGTTTTGCAATGTACTGAGAAGCAGAAGCTTAGAAGCATCCAAAATTCTAAAATGAAGCAAATGCTAGTATTGTACTACACAGCATATGAATCCTGCAGACTCAGAGATAAACTTAGGCCCACCAAAATATTGTTTGACCATTTATCTATAATTAGACTACATAAGATATTTTCTGTCATTGTAACAGTCTAGCACGGCTGTCGCCATCAGGAGTGCAGCCAAACTTCAAAACATCAGCATCATACAGGTGTATGCACCAACATCATATCATGATGATAATGAAGTGGAACAATGTTATAACGAGCTAGATCTCCAAGAAGGGCATCCTCATAGCACTCGGAGATTGGAACTGTGAAACACTGGAACAGGATCTACGGGGAGTTCTGCATAGGACAGACTAACGACAGAGAGGGCCAACTTGTGCAGTCAGCTCCCATCGGCTGACCATTGGCAACACCCTCCAGAACCCAGAAAGTATCTCAGCTAACAACGCGGCACACACCCTGTGGCCTAGTGCACACGCAGACTTCGTCCTGGCACCCCAACGCTTCAAACCAAGCACCAACAAGACCAGAACCAGGACCCATCCCGAAGCAGGCACTGAAAGTGAGCAAGACCTTGTTCTGATGGTCACGAAACTAAAATTAAAGAGGAACTTTCCTGCCCCAAACCAATCAATTAAATCTGACTTGGAGAAACTGAAAAATCCCGTGCCGGCCTCTCTCTTCCAGGCTCAGCTAGGAGGCAGGTTTGGAGCTCTGAACATTTTGGATAGCAGCACAGACGAAGTAGAGAGAGGGTTCAAAGAGGCAATAACAGAAACTGTCAAAGATGTTTTGGGAAGTGGACAGAGGAGAGGACGCCAAATGCAAACCTGGCTTGACATCATCGAGGAATGAACAGCATTTGGCATCCCTCCTTTGCCACCAAAACCAAGACAGACCAGGATAAGTAAGGGCTTAACACGGTGCCAGCAACAAAGGCTATATCACAGTGGAAGACCATGATGGCAGAGATAGTCAGAAGCTGATCCCGTATGTCCACCCAATGACTTCTAGGTCATAGGACTCAGAAAACAATAAACTGTTAGATTAATACTGCTTTTTGGAACACTCATCTCCAACCTAATCTAAGAATGGCCTTGCACAACACTTTTATGCTAGGATTATTGTAACACTGTCAGTAAACATCGCACCATTAAAAATATGTAAACAATAAAGTCTATTGGTCCATTTATATGCTTCGATTTACCCAGCAGATGAGACTTGTCAGTGTTGCTTCGAGGTAGCAGATGAGAGGGATGATGAGATCTGCTCTTCTCTGCCTCAAATGAGGAGTGATTAGTGCTCAACAAAGACAGGTGTGTTGTCTCTCTGCTTGTTGTGGGGATTCCAGTGTTGGATCTGTTGTGCACCGACACAGCCCCGGATGTGAGAAGTCGAGGGTTCGACACCTGCCTAAGGTTAATAACTCCACTTGAGCTGTGAGTCTCCATGGAGATATCTAGCACAGGGCTTGATTGGGATGAAATACCAATGTGTGTTGTCAGTCTCTGTAAACCACCTGTTGATGATACATTTTGAACCCTATAATTTCACCAGAAACATGTGTGCATGCATGCACCCACAAACATACACAAGCACAAAACTACACACACAACACACCCACCCACTCACACTGAAACATTTCATATGCAAGTGTATGTGGTCAGTGTGGACAGCGTGTGTGCACTCAGGATTTTGGTGGGAGTTACTGGCATTCCTTTTTATTAACGAAGTTTTTTTTAAAAAAGTCTTCATCAGTTCATGTCAATTTTGTTAAGGTGTTTATCAAGACTTACGTAAAAAGAAATCAGGTGAATACTTATCAAAATGTATATAAGCAGAGGTTGGTGTAAGTCTTAAACAAAAGGTCTCTCTTGCATTACACCTGATGTGGTAGTTCATCATAGTTTTTCAATGTACTGAGAAGCAGAAGCTTAGAAGCACCCAAAATTCTAAAATGAACCAACTGCTAGTATTGTACTACACAGCATATGAATCCTGCAGACTCAGAGATAAACTTAGGCCCACCAAAATATTGTTTGACCATTTATCTATAATTAGACTACTTAAGATATTTTCTGTCATTGTAACAGTCTAGTATGGCCGTCGCCATCAGGAGTGCAGCCAAACTTCAAAACATCAGCATCATACAGGTGTATGCACCAACATCATATCATGATGATAACGAAGTGGAACAATGTTATAACGAGCTAGATCTCCAAGAAGGGCATCCTCATAGCACTCAGAGATTGGAACTGGGAAACACTGGAACGGGATCTACGGGGAGTTCTGCATAGGACAGACTAACGACAGAGAGGGCCAACTTGTGCAGTCAGCTCCCATCGGCTGACCATTGGCAACACCCTCCAGAACCCAGAAAGTATCTCAGCTAACAACGCGGCACACACCCTGTGGCCTAGTGCACACGCATACTTCGTCCTGGCACCCCAACGCTTCAAACCAAGCACCAACAAGACCAGAACCAGGACCCATCCTGAAGCAGGCACTGAAAGTGAGCAAGACCTCCACTTGATGATACATTTTGAACCCTATAATTTCACCAGAAACATGTGTGCATGCATACACCCACAAACATACACAAGCACACAACTACACACACAACACACCCACCCACTCACACTGAAACATTTCATATGCAAGTGTATGCATACACATACATACACAGCTACATATGCCATGCACAAATCTAAAGGGACAGGGAAGTTCCTGAATGTTTACTAGCTTGATTGGGTCGTAACTTTTGAAATCACGAGCCCACTGCAATGTCCACTATTCAAAGAGTTTTCTTCTTTCTTTCTTTTCAGATATGGCAGATACCTCAGTAACACATTTTTAAGAATGCAGACAAAATTAAGTACAGTAGAGTCTCTCAATTACCACCTTGAAAATTAATATTTTAGAAGTGGTCTTCACTAAGAACTGTCACTTCCTTCAAGGATACATATTCTGCTATGCATGTTTTATTTTGGCCTGCAGAAGTTAGAATAATTTTAAATACAACAAGAAGTACTTCAAACGCTCAAAGTAACCTTATGCAGACGCATGCGACCAAGGGAGCTTACCGTACCCAAACACGTAGCAAAGAGAGGGTCGAAAGAAAGGGACCGGGCAGATCCTCAAAAAAAGGTCTGCTAACCCTTTTTTTATAATGACCCTGGTCTTCACACAGCTAACCCTCGGTCCTTGTTTGTTATTTATTAGAATAATTTTTTTTAACAATGTTCATTCACATTTTTTTTACATTTCATGAGACTTAATTTTCATCATTTCCCACAGCAGACCGTAACCAATATTAACTTCAGGGCATTCAGGCTCAGCTGACCTTTCCGACTCTGGCTGCGCTCAAAGTCAATGTCATCATGCATACGCATCACAGTGAGTTCATTCTGCACAACGCGGTCCAGCAGCAGGAGTGATGGCATGTAACTCAGTTTGAAGCGTTTCCCAACATAGGTGCCCTGCCAGTCTTGAAGGACTGCGAAAGGACAATGATGCAACTCTTTGTCTGGTATGATCGTCAAATACCTTGGCTCTTCTATCTGCATCGCAAATACAGAACGAACATGACAAAAGTTTTTTCAACATTTCTCTCTCTTTGCTTCGTTCTTCTTTTTTTGTTTCTTTGTTTTTCTTTGATTGTCTGTTTCTTTGCTTGTTTTTCTTTCTTTTCTTTCTTTCATTCATCTTTCTCTTTTTTCTTTCTTCCTTTGTTCTTTGCCTTTTAATCACCTACTCCAAGCAGCTACACCAGTTTACTGACAACCTTAGATGTCTGAACCATCAGCAGTTGCAACAAGCATTACTTAAACACTTCTCAAGGAATATAAGTGTTTGATCCACTTTGATATCTGGATCCACAATTAACTGTACACATGACTTCTCATGCAAAGTCGTTGATAGTTTATAGCCCTCAATTTATAAAATATAATCTTTACAAAACTGACACACATATGAAAAGAAATTTGTATCTGTATCTTCCACAATTTAGGCTGTCCAGATTATAACACAGACATGGACACATACCTTCAACAAAATGTCCTCCACTGGTGCTAGAAGGATTTCGTACAGCTGACGCTGTGGAGACTTTGTCTGTGCTGACTCCGTTTTAATTCTGCCATTGACCTTTGCTCCCTGCCGTCGCTGCAGATTCTGTTTCTGGAGGTGACTTACAGTGGAATTCCGGAGTGGGAGTGCTCTGTTCTCGTAATTTGTCAAACGGTCCGGTTGCTGTCTTTTCTCCAGTAGTTCATCCAGCAGTTTAATAACCTGATCAGTTATATTATCATTTTGCTTACTTCCTTGAGACACTGGTCCCAAGAAGGAAATGCTATAAATGTGTTAATACCATATAGAAGAAAAAAACTGACAGCAGTAATTTAATTAACAGTTACACTTGAGACACTGGTCCCAAGCAGGAAATGCTATAAATGTGTTAATACCATATAGAAGAAAAAAATACTGACAGCAGTAATTTAATTAACAGTTACATTTACGTTTTTGTTTACTTTGTTGAGACATTGGTACCAACACGGATAATGCAACAAATGCAACGAACACAGTGAAAAACAATGAAATCAAGAAGAAGCCCAGGGCAGTTAATAGTTACGTTTAAAATTTTGTTTACTTCACTGAGACATTGGAATGAAAAAAAAAGGATATTGAAATTGAAAGACAAAAAGAATCCCAGGCCACTGTATTTCATCGATAGGTTTATCAAAATGGATGAAAACTGTCACCCTTCTCTTCTAGGCAATGAGTCAATTTGTTTCTGAATTTCTTTTGGAAATATTAACAAGTTTCAATCTTACATTTAAAATTTAACAGGAAAAAAATCTAGAAATTTGATAGAGATATAGTGACAGCTACCTGCTGACGCATGCTGCACAGTTTTGGGGAATGGCCAGAGTAGAATCGCACAAGTCCCACGCCCGGCTGGAGTACCCACATCAGCAAAGCATTCTCCAGCAAGGAGTAAAATATGACAGTGCTATTCTGCTGCAAAACTGCCCGATTGATTTGTTCCATTGTCCACACTTCATGATGTGTCTCCTGAAAATGGGCAAACTTTTTGCAAGTGGCGTGGTACTGGTAACTGGGCAGCTGGGTCATGCTTGTTTTCCTGAAAAAAGTTACACTTTTTGGGTTTTTAAAGAAGTTTGCATACCATTAGATAACTCCAACAAAGGTACTACATCTGCATACGGCTATGTTTGAGCACTGCCAGTACCTTTGTTGGAGTTATCTTACGATAATTTAAGCGCTCGGTCCTCATTTGTTCTTTTTGCATACCATTGTCAGAATTTAGTTTACCACATTACACAGCAGGAGCACAGAACAGAAACAAGAATGAAGAAAGTGCCCTGTTTGACCGATGCTCAATGAACTGAAATCAGAATTTGTACACTAGTGAATACAGTGTATTCCTGGCTTTATATAAATTAACTTGTCTATTTCTGATTTTGCAATCCTGTGAGTTGAATCACTTATGAAAAGCTTCTTACAGAAATAACAATTTCAGATTTCATGGCTGTCATAACTCTCAAGTGAGTCATTATTATTAAGTACACTTATAGAGCACATCACCACGTTCAGTGAACGCTCTCCGTGTGCTTGAGTTCATTATTAGTGAACATAATGCAGCGAACAAAGCAGACAATTCTAAGTCGGCAATAAATACTAATAAATACTAAATCATATCCCTTTCGTTTAAACTGAAAGACATTTTACCTGTATGCCTCAGCATACTGAAGACACTCTTCTTTGTTTCCAAGTTTGGAGAGCACGTTCTGCATCCCGTCATAGCACTCAGCCAGCTGCTCATGGTATTCTCTGGGGCAAAGAGACTTTTCTTCTTCGTGTTCTGCAATCTTCATCTCCAGAAAGGGGATGAGCTTGATGAACGCTTGTTGTGCTTGCTCTATGTCTTGCAGCTGAGTGGATGAGCAAAGGATGCAGGCCTGGTGATGCAGTGCCAGCATGCGCACGTCTGCAAGGTCATGGCCATCTGCCAATGCCAGGGCCTGCTCCAAGCAGAAGAGGCTGTGCTGATTACGACCCAGTGCTCGGTAGCCATGGCCCATTTTACAAAGAATGGCGCCTTTCGTTCTGCAACAGGAAAATGCGTACTGACATATGTCTCCTGGGGGAAATGTTTTTGCTTGAAAATGATGCAGCCATTCTCTTTCTTAATTAGGATTCACCCACAGCAACCCAGTAACCTTTCCTTGTCACAGAGATATAGTGGTTGAGTTTGAACTATATAATCAGCACACATATTGTCTCCGGATGCTGTGGCACCTATTTCAAGGGTTGCTGTTAGAAATTACTCTGGGATTACTCTCATCTGCTTCACCTTTAGATGATCCTCAAACCCTCAAAGCTTTTCTTATACCACCCCCCCCACCAGTTTCCACCACCCCTAACATCAGATACTCTCCCTTGCAGATTGGGTGTTAACCCACAGACTTTATGTTATAGGACTGACACCCCATGCAGCTGCATTAATCATAGTTCATTGTAAACCAGAATGATCATAGGATTTAATGACAACCCCTACCTGAAGTCACTGTTTGAGCAGGTATTAGCCACGGTTTCAAACTGCTTGATGGCCTTTTCATACTCTCCATTCAGCATGTAAGTGTCACCCAGCATTTCGTTTGCCAGGGCAACCATCTTTGGATCCCCAAGCTTTCCTGCCATGGCAATGTGCTGTTGATGGTAAGTAACTGACAGCGGCCAGTTGCACAGTACTGCATGTACGCCCCCCAGACAGCCGTAAGCCTGTGCTACCCCATGCCTGTCGCCATTTGCTCTGGAGGATTTTAAATATTCTTCGTAGCACCCCAATGCTTTTGGCAGGTCTCCAAGTATTTCATGCAGCATCCCTTCATTATGGTACGATTCACCCTGAAAAGAAACAAGTACATCCAATTTCCAAATATCCTCCTGACCCCAAAAGTTGCAATCTGCTACAGCCACTCTCAAGAAAAGTAAACTTTCCAAATGGCAATTTAAAAATATATTTTAAAATACAACATGAGATAAATAATTTATGGTCCATTAATGAATTAATGGAAATTTTTCATTGCACCATGGCTTGAAGAAATATACAAATCAATCCTCCCTAACGCATCTCACCGCACGCCAATAAAACTAAACATGCCACTGCACCCAGTAAGACCAAACACGAATGCCAGAAACAAATCTCAAAAAAGACATCTTCCTTCAATAAATTGCACTTGAGAAAAATTTGATGGTGGTGAGGAAGAAGGAATGGGTACTCTCTAGCCTAGGAGACCAGCCTGATAGTCCCTTTGACATCCTCAATGTCGTTTGTGTCCCTTGGTCTTCATTCCAACACCTGATCTGCAGGGCAATGGGGGTTTAAGTTTGGTTGGGGAGAGGAAGATATTTTTGGCACATACTTTTAAAAAACTCTAATCTTCCCCATGACCCAGCCCTGACCCTCACCTTTAATCGTCCACCAACTCTATGCATCTCCACTAACTTCACGTATCGATGTGCGTGTTTGATGGCGGCAGACATGTTGCCGATTGTCTTGTAGGCAATACTAAGGTTCAGGTGCAGTCCTCTTTGAAGCTCTTTGGTCCAGAATTCTGGCATTGCATCCATGCTTCCAGCCTCTGACACCAGTTCTGCTTCCAGACTCAGCAACTTGTGATAGTAAACGATGGCCTGGTACGTATCACCTGATTCCAAGTGCAGTGATGCGATATTTACCAACGCCTTTGTCTGGTACAACTGATCAAAACAATACAAGATTTTTTAACGCAGAAAAATCAAGGATAACTCCAACAAAGATACTGGCAGCACTCACACAAGTGGACCTGCCAAGTTCCTTTTTTTCGGCCCTCTCTTTGCTACGTGTTTGGGTATGGTAAGCTCCCTTGAGCACAGGCGTCTGCATACGGCTATGTGTGAGCGGTGCCAGTATCTTTGTTGGAGTTATCTTTTGATAATTTAAGCGCTCTGTCCTCATTTGTTCTTTATTAAGCAGAAAAATCAGAATGCTTGACAGATCACCCCATGCCATACAAACCATCCAGAGACACACTGAAAATTTTCCTAGTTGTTTTTTTTTAAAGGATGACTGATATAACATTCAGCCATATCCCTATCTTGTCCTTAAACCTGTAAGACAGAGCAGCTACCATGACCAATCGTGAATGGTACAAGAAAAGAAAAATTTCAGATGATCATTTACAAGACGATTGAATACTTTATATGGGATGATTATACTGAATATACCTGTTGATATAATCTCTTAATAGTTATGTCAAAGCATGAAATTCTGTAGCCTCAAGGTGGAGTACTTAAAAACTAAATTTACAGCTGCAGCGTTAGTTCCAGCTAAGATGGACTCAAATCGAATGTCATTCAAGCTCCTCCCCCCCCCACCCCCAACAAAAAAAAGTGTCAAGAAAATCTCACAAAGCTGCCTGAATAGTTGACACAAAACTGTAGGGGGGCTATCATACCTGCTCATGGGTTGACACAGCAACTGTGAGACATTCCTGGTACAATGAAATTGCCTGCTGCCGCTGGCCAAGTTTGGATTTGGCATTGGCTAGCGTCAGCAATACCCGCATAGTGATTCCCTTCTGGTTTGTCTGGAACCTCTGGGCAGCTTCTAGGACCAGGATGCACATCTTGTATTCCGCTGCCTGAAGAAGGATCACTCCAATCTCACTGAGCTTGTTGTAAGCATCCATGGCTGAAACAAACCAGGCAAATACATATATATATCCACACACCGATGAATCAATGTGTAGGAATGTATCCAAAGATGCACTGCCCACCTAAAACAGTAAAAGGTTCTTTTGAACCAGAAAAATTTGTATCCCAATTCACCGAACCTGGCTATGCATGGAATGACCAAGTTTGCTGAGATAGGACAAGTTTCTCTGGTTAACTCAATTGCATCTTACAGTGCGCGTTACTACGAAAGAATTGACTACTGTGGCCATCTTCACGCGAGCGGTGTTGTGTCCATGTTTTACAAAGTTTTAGACCAAGTGGTCCGTCAGCAAGGGTGTCCGTCGGTAACTGGTGTTTCTTACAGCAGAATCATTTTTCTATTGAGTTCCTTCCCTTAGACCACAAGACTTCTTCTAAACTGCTCACGAGACCATGCGAAAGTGTTTATGAGTTAGCGAGACAATCACGAGTGCCATTTTGGTTCTTTGCATTCGGTTACATTTTTCAATGCAGCGTTTTACAAAGAATTCGCACTGGATGGATTTCAGGTAGGAATCATTTTGTAGTTTTTAAATTTCTCTTTCAGCCTGCGTTAAAATTATGTTTTTATCCATGATAGATATTTTTATATAATTTTTGTTAATAAGTAGAGACCACAGGGGAGGTTATGGTGGAAGAAACTGAGTAGACATATTCAGTGCATACACCAAATAGTAAGAACTATTTAACAGTTTTTCAGTACAACTGTATAATTATTTTGATGTTCAAAAATCTATCTTTCGAAATATGTAAAGTAGATTACTCGTGGTAGTTTTCAAGCAGCATTTATTTCAAACGCGCCAAAATCTGTGTCACCCTACCCCCCACGATTGCAGTGGTGTAACAGTCTGAAAACCTATGATGCGTATGAGTTAAGAAATGACCTCACAAACAGCAAAATGAACATCAGCTGATGTTGTAACATTCTTCCCACATCCTGAATGTAGGTCTCTGCAAAGGTGTGCACTCAAGGTAATGGATGCAGGTAAAAAATGCAAGATTACGTAGCTAGGTTGTGTTCATGATATGGATGTTGTGCAAAGATCCAGCTCTTTGTCTAGAAACAATCAATGCATTTACCCTTTAATCTCTTGGCCAGATCTTGGGGAATTTTACAAAACTTGGACAAAGCTGAGACCATATGGCTGGTCAGCTTGTCAGCACTGTCAGGGTCAAGGCCGAGGGCAGTAATGAGGGAGGTCAGGGCCTCCTGGAACTTGCCCGTCTGCTGAAGAGCGAGGCCTTGGAGTACATAACCCTGAAAATAAAACGCATCGTCAAGTCGGTAACAAAATGAGGTGAGAAATAAAAAAGATGATGACATTTAAAACCACTTATGACAGAAATGTTACTGCTTTTATCACCCCTTTATGAGACAATACAGCAATACAGGGTTTAATGCTATCATTAGTACTAAAAAGATAAATGTAACATCAAAAGGATTACATGTAACATGTGTACATGCACATGTGCAGTTTGTGCACATAGCATCTGAACCCATTCCCAGTGCTACATATATGCATGCCTATAAATGGTTGTTATGTATTAAAAGTCGTTGACATAGGTCGATGGCCTTCCAAAGAAATAAATTGTTAATATTAGCATGCTACAAACATACACATCTGAAGCACGCAGTGGCTGGGGACACTCATGTGTTCCAGTTAGTGCACTCGCACGCACACGCACACACACACGGACATGCACACACACACACACATACACACACAGGCATGCATGCACATACAGTCACACACACACACAGGCATGCATGCAAATATAGTCACATACACACACGCGCGCGCACATGCACACACACACACATGCTGATTTGGACATGGGGTCCAATGCAGAATGTCACTAGGGTGATCTGCATCAGAAATTATGAAATCCAAATGTTGGACAGATTAGACAAGTAGCACACAGTCCACCAAACATTAGTCGCTTTCAAGAAACAAACAGGCTGACTGCCATACAAGAGGCTGCTAGATGTTTGGAGCAGCTTCTTGGTATTCGACACAGAACTGCCATCACATCATTTTAAAAAACAGCCTTTTTCAATGTAAGCATTCTTATTCAAACTCATGGAAACTTTATGGGACACCGTTGTGTACAAGAAACGCATGTACCAATATTTGTGGATAATAAATGTGTGTCCTAAGTTTGTTTTTTTTAAAACCTCTCTGCATCTATTCCTTGTGCAAGGTGCAATCAGGCACAGCCATACTAAACCTGTGAACTCTGAGGCTCTGCACTGATGATGTGTTTTGCATCTTGCAAAGCAGCACTGAAGTCCCCTGTCTGAAGAAAAACCAGGGCACGAGCATGCAGCACTGTTGTGTCCTTGTCGTTGATCTCTAGAGCTTCATTAAAGAACTTAAGGGCTTCTTTGAAGTCACTAAATTCAGCTGCTTGCATACCTTTTGCATGCAGAGACTTGACCTGGGAAAAAGTTCACATGAAACTTTATTACAGAAAACATTTTGATGAACTTACCTTTTTTCTCATGGTATCTTGCAGGATAAACAGCAATAGCTCAGGTAAACAGAACCATTAGAGGGCATGGTATAGAATCTGAACATACCACTATAACCTGTTAAAGGCAGTCTGCTACACTAGACTATGCATGAGTACCTCAAAATATTACACGTACAGCAAAGGTATGCTGAAAATGCTGAACATGATATATTTAAGGGTTTCTAATGCCACTGGTGAAAAGAATTATACATCATCTGAGCATCTAAATGAGAAAATTATAGCAAATAATAAACACCTGCATTTATACTTTAAACAAAATATTCTAAAGAAATATAAAGAAATATAACCTCTTTGATTTCCTCTGCTTCACTGATTGGTTCACTTCCCTCTGCAAGACTTGTAAGACTGTAGTTCCCATACTGCAGAGGTCCAAACGCAGCCAATCTATCCATGTTGATAATGTACTAAACCATTGAACCCCGCAAAAAAGATACTTTGACTGTTTTTACTCTGAAATGAAGATTTTATCTTTTGTATAATCAGATTAGAAAATAATAATATACCACATAATAACAATATGTCAAACATTTTAACTGGCTTATTAACTGCAAGCTCTGTCAAAAATATAATCAGCAGTTCACTCAGCATCATTACATAAATGTGCCGTCGATAAATATAAAGATATCAGACAAAGGAATAATTTGAATGGATATTAACCAATTCAAATCCAATGATGCGAAAACAAATACTATAGTATATACACAATTAGACAATATAAATTTAGTTTTCCACACATTATAAATAATTAGTCCCACGCAATGACGCATGCACTGCCCCATCCACCCACCATGGGCATAGCAGACGCATACATGAATACAAACACAAAGGAACAAACACACAAGTATTGTTCGCTTATATATATATATGCAATCTTGACTGTTCTAAGTGAATTTAAACTGCTATAGTTTTAGTATTGGTCGTATATATTGGCAGTCATTAATTCTATTACGTACAGTCACTGAGAAACCATAGTGCCTTACCTAATAGCATATTTATGAATATATCGGCTGTGGATGTCGGTAGAAAACTATTTCATTATATTAATTCCTTTTATCATCTATTTCTCTTCATACACTGTGTTACCAAAACATGTCGTGTTGTCTTCATTCACGATCAAGTTCCTTTGCTTTGCCGCCATTTTGTCGTAACTATACACAAACGTGATTTAGTGTTTCACTGCAGAAATCCCAAAGTTGATCTGCTCCGATTAAAAACGAATTTATAAAACGATTAAAAGAAAAAAATGTGTTAACTACGTCTCGATAATTCCAAACTGCGGGTGCAGTGGAAGTCCCTCAACAACCCCTCCAAATATATGTTCGAATAAGCCCCTGTGTAGAGACATTGGCCCGTAGCGGTATATTAATGCGTTTGTCAAGTGGACTGGCTGGGCTGGTTTTCGGTTCTCGTTTTCCGCAAAAGTATCTTTTCGTTCCATCGACGACTGGATCTGTAACAACTCTCTACAAAGCTGACCACAGAAACTTCCTACCGGGCTCTCCCCCCCCCCCCCCCCCCCC
>SMGT01002946.1:55060-69383 GCA_004794575.1 Lanistes nyassanus
ACTGATTTTATGAGTGGCAGTTAAATGCTACTCCATAAATACTTGAAAAGGTCAAGAGGCAGGGTTTGCTTTATTTTTTGACATCAATGCTTGAAGAGTAGAACTAGAATTTCTCCTCCTTCGGTGGCTAGTGTTTCTTAGTGAAGTGGACAGACTTGGCAGAACTCCAGGTTCCATATCACTCTAGTCTAAATTTTGTCAGTAGGTTTGTTGCTGTGGAAGGAGTGGTACATGCTCTGTTGGTGGGGGGGGGGGGGCATTTTGAGAGGATCACTTAACAGTGGGAAGTCATGCAAATAAAATTAATAACAAAAAAGTGGAATTTTTTTTAAAATCAAGAGCAGCATTATGATTAGCAAGTTTCTGTGCAATATCTTTCTAGCTTTAAGTGACCCTCATTTAATGTAAATGAGAAGTGGCAGGGGTGGGGGGTTGGGGGGTTAGTGTGTGGAAGGGTTTATTGCATGGTGCATAAACCACTTTAAATCCAGTTATAATAATATGCAGATAAACCACTATTTCGATGATGGAAATATATATATATACATGAAACTGAGGTTTAAGGAAATGTGAGTGATAAAAGGAAAATTGTTTGGAGATAATTTTTTAAAAAAAATTTTACATTTAAGGCTATGAGTTGTAGGACACTGACCAGGTAAAAGTTTTTTTAAAACTGAGTTTAAGGTAGTACGAATAGAATAATTAAAAGTTGGAAGCATTTATTATGTTTGCAGTACAAATTAACATATCCTTCATGTCCTTTAGATAACTCAGTTTATTAATTCAGTTTGTTTCTTTACTGTTTTGTGTAGTATGCACTTAACAAACAAAAAAGTATCATTGGACCATTAGAACTAGTATTTTACTTTTTAGTTTCAGTTTTACATGTATTTGATCTTCAATATGTTATGATATCTTGTTACACAATGATATCTGCTTTTGCACAAAGACTAACTGTACAAAGATCAAGTCAACAGTCCATTTTTTAAAAAGAGCAGGCAGGATTATACATTCTTTTTCATTCTCAATTTTCCCACGCTGTCGGCTATTTTTAGACAGCATGATCAATACTTCACATCAGTATCTTGATTTAGGAAATCAATAAGGCTATGGTCCAGCCCAGTGCAGGCTTCCTCTGCCTGCTGTTTGCAGAAAGCTTTTTGTCTGCTCTCACTGTTGCTAATTAATGCTTTGTGAGAGGTAGGGCAGTTGGGTTGAGAAAAGAACCCTGTCACAAAGAGTTACCTTGCTAATTTTTTTAAAAACCAATTCATCTGTTTCCCCCCTTGCCCACCCCACCCCACAACCATGTCTGGCTTCTGCCTTGGTAGCTGTCTGGCATTGTGACAGCGTGATGTGTTTTGTGATGCAGGGCAGGGCTCCGTGGGTTCTGGGATATCCGTTTAGCACATAGATGTGAACATGAAGCCCATTGATGTAGCGGTGTAGGCATCATACTTTTCAACTTACTGTGAAGGGATAGAAACACAAGATGCAACCACTCCATTTGTGCATGCAGACTGCCTGTGTGTGTGTGTGTGTGTGTTAGTGTGTGTGTTAGTGCACTGGAACACTCGGGTGTCAGCTAATTTCTGGAGGTCACTGTGTTGCAAACTGTGAATGAGCACGTAATAATTGAGGCCAGGCACAGAGTTAGAATGATGGAGCACTTATTATTGCACTGAACTTTGATGATGTTGACTGACAAACTGCTGAAGGAGATGGACAGACAAGGAGGAGAAAGGAAAGACGTGGCTGATACAGAGATCTGTACATTCCTGTATAGACTGACAATGAGGGTAAAGGAAAGAGGATCTGCAGACTGCATTATAGACTGATGAGAAGAATAAAGGGAAGATGAGGCAGGTTTAAGAGATGTAGATTATATGAAGTCTGTAGAGGGCAGTGTGCACAAGGTTTTACATTTAATAGATTTATTAACCAAATAATGCTTCTGAAATAAGGATTTTGGTTTTAGTTATTATTATTATTGCTTATGATTGATCTTGTCAGTGCCTTCTCTGTAAATACAAAATGGGGAATGGGGAATTTGAATATTTTTGTCGTGTTCTATCTTCCAACAATTTTATAAATGATGAACAGATTGAAGGAAACTTTTCCTCGTAGGGGCTGATACTGGAGGTGTAAAGTGACAACACATATTTAAAAATGTGATAAGCTGCATGCCTTTTTTGCATGTATCTGGACTAGCGTCTTTAGAAAAAGTAAGCAGTCCTGTCTCAGTGCTAACTCATACATTGGTAGATGGACAAAGATTTCATTCATCATCTTTAGAGTGCATGTGTTAAGTTTAGCACATCACACAGATAGAAAGTAACACAGGAGGCCATAATAGACCACTACCATTTGTTGGCAAGAAATGGTTATCGTACATTCTCACAGGTGTACCAGTTCAGACACACACAGACACACATACACACAGACACACACACACACAGACACACACAAACACTTCTCCAGCTTCTCCTTCCAAACTTTTGCTCCACTTCTTCGACCAGACTTGCAGATCCATGACGGCTACTGAAATGAAATATCTTAAAATGTTTCACTTTCTGCCTACTTTTGTTGCATCTCAGTTAAGTTCATTCCGGACCACTGCGCATAGAAAAGACTTAAAGGTAACATTTTCATGGTTTTTTTAAATTGGCACAAATGGGTCTAATTCATATGGAATAAATCTGTTTCCTTCCAGCAGTTATTGATTACAGAAAGGCATAACTTCTATGGACTGCACAATAATGTCGAATACAGTTCATTATAGCGGTGCTCATGTATTCATAAAGAACAGGTCTGCCTTTTCCAGTTCCTTTTGGACATGACATAACGCATCTTGCAGTTCTGCTTGGTGGAAATACTGATATCATATGACAACTGTTCCAGGGACGGTTGTGAAAATGGATTTCTTTAATTCTTGTTTGTTATCTAGATGATTTTTGTTCAAGAAAAAATCGGAGAACAAATTGGCATCCATCTGACTACAGAGGCAGTGTTAGACATTTACAGAGGCTATTTTGTTAATTTTGTAAAACTATTAGTATTACATATCAGTTGATTATTTTGCTGTATTAACTATACAGTATTTTTTCCACTTCCTGTCTAATGCTTCCAACCCAAAACGGATAGCATCTTTTTAAGTCTTGCACTGCTGGGGCGAGTTGCCCTTCATCAACCCTTCTGTTGTAAGAATGGTCACAGGGACTTTTTTCCAGTGTATTTTATGTGCATCTTTTTATCTGTATGGGTGGAGAGATGATATGAACATCTATGCAGTTTGGCCCAGGGTTGGGTTGCATGAAGGTTCATATCTGCCTTTCAGGTCGTAGGAGTGGTCATGAGGCCTGTTGGCCTTGTGCATTTTATGTTCACGTCAGGCATAAGAAGACTGATGCAGCCTGACCCAGGACCATGTTAAGATGTTTATTGTAGTCAAGCCAAGGGTCTTTAACTCGTGGTATAGAGACACTGGGGAAAAGAGCTAAATTAGAATTAATGCAGAGAAGAAGCATGTCTTTTATTATCTGATGGCCGGACTGTCAGATGAACTTCAACTGGGGAATGGGGGATACAACAAAAAGCAACAAAGCCAAGTTTGGAGTTGAAATAGGATCATGCCAGTGTGTTGGAGATGTGTCTTTTATTGTGAGATAATAAGCATGAGGTGTTTGAGAGAGTGCTCGCAATCGGATGTACCCCCACATACATACAGATGCACTAACTCATGCATGAACAAGGTGTACTGGTGTTTTTTTAAAACTGGTCTTAGACGCTGAGCGACAAAAGATGCTTGTACGTGCATCCTGACAGACTGTATAATTTCTCTTTCTCCCTGCTTATTTTAGTTTCACTGGATGAGAAATAAGGATTCACAGAGTTCACAAAGTATTAATGCCCAGCTATTATTTGATATTATTTCACAATATCATACATAAATTTGCCTATAGCCACACAAGTGCATAAGTGTTTTAAACTGATATTTCTCAAACAATGTGACTGTGAATGACAGACATTGATTCACAGCAGTAACAGTGGGCAGTTTTTATCCCCACCCATTTGTATGTGCATGCATAAATGCATAAATGCATGCACGCAGGAATGCATGCAGCCCCCCTGCTGCATTTTTTTCATATTGCTTTCATCCATCGGTAATCTATTTGCAGCTGGCAGTCCCAACAAAACGATTCATCTGGAGTTTGAACAGATGTCGACGGAGTGCTCCTTTGACTTCCTGTTCATCTACGATGGAAACTCGTATCGAAGTCCACTTGTGGCTACCCTTAGCGGGGACAGCTTGCCCCATTCAGTCACTGCACGGTCAGGATATGTAAGTATTGGTTTTTTTTTCCTGGCTGAGAAGTTGGGCTGGGGAGTAGGGGAGGTGGGGGCTTTGCTTATGCAGATGAATTTTTGGAGATGTTCTTGGTGAGTAAACTAAATGGGTTTATCCAAGCAAGCATATCAGAGAGAAAGATAGTCTTGGGTTTCAGATGCCTCAATATAGTTTGCTCATAAGGGAGCCCTTGTCTAAGTAACTGGGTGTTGATGTTACGCTGAATCTTCTGTCGGTGTCACTGGTATCTTTCAGGCATGCTTTGGCATATGTTGGAAGTTGAAGTGCATGTGAGTGCATGAGCATGCACATACATGCATGGATGCACATACACCCTCTGTCTCTGTCTCTGTCTCTGTCTCGTATCTCTCTCTCTCTCTCTCTCACATACACATGCCAGTCTCAGGACTGCCTTGATGGTCTAATAGCTAAGGTGTCCACTTCCAAGGTGGGAGGTCAGTGACTCGCACCCTAGCTAAGTCATACCTAAGATTTAAAAATTGACAATCTAGTAGCTGCCCTGCCAGACGCCTGGCACTATAGGGAACAGTACTAGGACTGGTTGGCCTGGTGTCAGTATAATGTGACTGGGTGGGACTTAAGCCTGTGTTGCAACAGCAGTCTCAGTGTGGCAGCACATTGACTTGTCACAAGCAACGTGGTCCTGACATGCACCTCATTTGCGAAGTGCATACCAGGACAGTCACAGTAACTGCCAAGGAAAACCAGCATCTGTGGCTAAAAATGTTATATACCTGGAGGTTAAACATCCAAAAGAATTCTGAGTATTGTAGGATGGAATCATTTGGTTGAATATAGCTAGCTATTGTTATCTGTCGGGGATGTCCTGAAGAAGGGGTTATGCCCTGAAATGTTGACTTGTTGTCTAACTCTCGCTTGGCTTGGTTCCTTTTCTTGTAGGCCTGCCTTTATTACCCCAAGCCACAGTCACCTGTTTTTCTCTTTACTTTAATATAGCTAGTCTAGGGTTAATGTAAAACATAATAAGGCACTTTTGATTTCGTGAGTCAGCTGTCCAGTGACTGTGTGTGTGGGGGTGGGGGTGTTCCACTGTACTTGTTGTTTTGTCAGGGATCACCAGAATTTTCATCAACGATGCTGGAGAGGTTTTTTCCCTTCATTTTTTGAGGGGGTAGATGGGAGTGAGGGAGAGTTAGCTGACATGCTTCGCTGCTTGTGTATTACCCCTGCCATTACGGAAGATGCTTATAAGGGTTTTCAAATTGGGTGGGTTGGTTGGCTTCATTTTTGGGGAAGGGAGGAGGTGGTTGTAGGGTTCTTCATCCCATTGTTGATGCCTTTGTCACAGCTTCCCTCTGTGGATTATCAAGGTTTTATTTTTGTAGCCCGTTCTGCTTCATCTTCAATTTCTTCACTACATGTACTTTTTATTTTTCAGATGCTGCTGTACTTGTACAGTGACAGGAATTACTTGCAGTATGGGTTTGATGCGCGCTACAAAGTTTTCAACTGTCCCTGGAACTGCAGCAACCATGGAGTCTGCCAGAACCACACCTGCCGGTGCAGCCCTGGTTACCATGGTGATGGCTGCCAGCATCAGTTCTGCGTTGACAACTGCAGTGGCCACGGGACTTGCGTGCCCATTTCTCGCACAGAGAAGAGGTGCGTCTGTGATGAAGGCTACATCGGGTATGCCTGCAACTTGTCCACAGAGGATAATGAGGGATCCGGAGCATGGTACACCATCATGCCCTCAGGCAGTGGGTTCAGGGGCAGGACTTCACACACGGCCGTTTTTCTGGAAGGCGATGACTGCTTGTGGGTGTTTGGAGGGTTTGATCTCAACATGGTGCTGGATGATCTTTCAAAATACTGCTTCAGTACCAACCGCTGGGAGGTTGTTCCCACTTCTACACCTTGGCCTCTGGCACGCAGCGGCCATGCGATGGCAGCATACAGGGGTGGCTTCTATGTTTATGGAGGAGTCTTGTCCAACGACTCGCACAGTGGTGAACTGTGGTATTATAACACCACGACCGACCAGTGGTCACTGAGGGCCACAAACAGCAGCATCGTACCGCTGGCAGTCACAGGCCACACCCTGACGGCAGTGGAGGATTGGTTGTACCTGGTCGGGGGCAAGACGGAAGACCGTGTATTTATTGATAATGTGTACAGGATAGACGCCATGCTGGCAGAGTCCTGGGAGGTGGTGGTCATCAAGGGGGGCAGATATCCGCCCAAGAGGCTCGTGGGCCACACCACCGTCTATCACCCCGAGTCAGGGGCGTTAATTGTGTATGGAGGCTACAATCAAGGCAGCGCCCTGTTCAGCGACCGGACCAGCCAGATTCATTCGCTGAACCTTGAGGACAGTTACTGGTCAGAACTCATCAACAGCAACTGGCTGGAGACGACGACTCCAAAACAGCGGGCATTCCATTCAGCAGTGACTTTGGGGAATTACATGGTGGTGTATGGGGGCAACACTCACGACCATGCGGGTCTGGAGATCTGCTACAATCCTCGCATGTATTTTTATCACCTGGGCTGCCATGTCTGGCTTAATCACACTTACTTCACAGGTATTTATGCTTTTGGTTTCCATAATGGACAGAATAGAGATAACTTTATTAAAACTTTGTTTCTACACATTTCACAGTAAAATTTGCTTGTCACTTTGTTTTGAAGTTACCAAATGAGATTTGCAAATTAATAACTCATTACAATTTTGAGGACAAGTGATTATTATATACATGATATGTGGATGAATAGAAGCATCTGTGTACATGGTTTTTGCATATGGATATTACCTGTTTTATGTTTTATGCTTGTGGTTGTGTACCTCAGAGAAGGGATTTGTCGGATTTTGGCAGATTTCCACTTTTTCACGGGATCCCAGAACTCTTGATAACACACAGTTATGAGTTAACCCACAAATATTCTACAAAAAAGAGATTTTGAAGTTAACTCTAGCTTTTCTTTTTACACAATAACCGTCACATTTCGGGCTAGAGGGTCATTTTGACTCTTGGTTTTAAAAATGTCCAGAAGCACCGAATCCCCCAGGGCCAGTCTTGAGATCTATATAAAATCAGGGACAAAATTCTGGAGTAGAGACACATTTTGCAGTAGCACGCTGATTTGGGCCCAGCTTGAAAAATGGATAAAAGTGAAGGTTGGACAAACAGGGAAAAGTATGTACATATATTTTCCAAGAGACCTGGATTATTACTTTGCATAATAGCAAAAATTCCCAGATAAGTTCCAGCCCGACATCATGACCTTGACCTTGTAGAAATTGATGGAAAATGTGAGGAAAAAAAGTTTTGGTTGCCAGTGACACAGGCAGGAATATATCCCTCTAAAGGATTTCATTTCCTTCACAATCACAGTATTGACATAGATTGTTTGAAAATTGTCATTTGCAATTGTGTGTGATGGGTTGGAATTTTATATAACATTCTTTGAGTCTGACCTTGAAATATTTTTTAGCTGGTTTTTTTTTTTGGCTGTTTGGAGACAGACGTGGCTTTTTTTATTCTAATTTTTGGTAGGCTGTTAAATCTACACTACACCTAGTTTAATTACAAAACAACCATGTTTTGAAGCCATTGGACCCCTGCCTTTCAGATTTTTCCCCAATGTTCTAATCCCTTCTCTGGTCCCTAAAGATATGCTGATTTGTATTTTTTTTTAAATCTTAAAAGTACTTGTGCCTGGATATCTGGATATGCAAGCATTTGTGAACTAGGAGTAGTAACAGGATGAATAAAGAAATAAGAAACAGGATTTCTAAGTGAGGTGCATAGGCTTGCACTATTTCAGGATTTTAAAAAAATGGTTTTACATTTAGGTGCTGGATTATGGTAAGCCTTTGAACTGCACTGCAGTTCCCATTTTTATTTAACTCGAGTTGAAGTGATTTTTCACCTTGTGAGTATTAGTATTATTAGAAAACTTTATGAAAAGTTATAACACCAGATCTGGCCACATTTTGATTTTCGTTGTCTTATAGGCTTCAGAAACAGGTCGTGTTTTATGGCCACTAGACTCTCAGCTTCCAGGACTGGTTTACATGCTAGGGTGGATTTGTCTGTGTAGGGCCCTTGTCCAACAAAGGCAGATTTGGTCATGTGGCAGCTGCTGCACGCGGGAACCTGATGCTGGTTGTCGGTGGCTACTCTGGGCAGATCCTAGATGATTTGCTAGTGTATAAGGTGCCGTCTGCTGTGTCACAGCACAAGGTGAGTTGGTGGAACAGGGACAGATGGAGCATTGCTCTGCTGGGCTTTGTTGACATCAGACTGGGTAACTCACTGGGTAGCAGAGCATAGATGCATTATTATTAAATGCATATAATATAATAATATAAAGTAAAAATGAAAAGAAGTTGATTCACATATCACCCAAAGTGAAGCACCCAAGAGTTGTTGTTCAGAAATTAGAAGACTTTGTGGTCATCTTTCGACTGTATGAATGGATGGATGGGCATATGAATGGAGTGAGTGAGGGAGATCCTGAGGGGTTGTACTTTGGTAACAGTATATTCATGCATTTGTTTATTCATTGTGTTGGTTTATGTCAGTTGCCATAAGCACACCCTGTGACTAATTTTCTTAGCTGATTTTCTAAAAAGAGATTTTTTTTTTGTTGTTGCCCTGTATTCCAGTCCCAGATTCTGAACGGCTCTGATCATTGCAAAGACTACGCCCTTAAAACGATGTGCCTTGATGACCCTGAATGTGTCTTCTGTCAGCATCCACAAGAGCGCAGTGCCTGGCTGTGTGTGCATCGCTCACGTTCTGATGTAAGCTCGACTAGAGCACCTAGAATCATGTTGTGTGTGCATAACTCCTGCCACGAGGGGCTTGTACCTGCTAAAGCATGAGTGCATGTGGTTATGCCAGAAGCTGGAATTCAGGCTTTATTTTTGATACTGTTCCTGCATCTAGAGCACCAAAAAGTCACTGACAAACAATTATAGTACTGTGGCTCTGTGATACTGGTTCCTGTAAAAAAAGTTCAGGCAAGCCTTTCACCCCCCCTCCCCCCACACACCCCCCCACATGCTCCCATGCTGAAACAATACCTTGTTTCAAAAGAATCACTTTGATTTTTCAGTTTGATTATAGGTAATTTGTATTAATTGTTTCTTTGCATTTTTCCCCAGGATAAATATAAATGTATATGCTGAAATACACCCAAGAGAAGAAGTGCACCTGTATAACAGAAAATGGAAAAGATGTCATATCCAATGATGGGTAGATGTTTGCCCTCTTCATCCCAGCTGGGATCCTGTGACCCCCAGTTTAATGATACATGTATTTTTAAACTTGTATAAAAATGTCTGGGGCAGTCGTTTTACAGTGATAACTGAAGTGATTCAATGAAAATGCATACAAATGGAACGGCATGAGTTAATCTATTACACTAACATAGTGGCCTTCAACTAAACATAGGCATTTAAACTACAGCCATGTGCAGACATCCAAGACAACCCAGATCGCTGCCCGGGGATCTGCCCCGCTTTACACACCTGCGGAGCTTGCATAAGTCATGGACGTGGAGCTAGGGTGGTGGACCAGTCGCCAGGCAACCACGTGCGGATTCAGGAATGTGCCTGGTGCGTGAAGGAGGCGCAGTGTCAGACGCGATCGGGTAAGTGGGGCTGTGCATCAACCTTCCAGTGGATAGTGCAGTGGATAGTGCATGCGGAGGCTTTTTCTTTGCTGGACCTGCATGGTAGGCAGATCCATGCAGTCCCAGCTGGCTGCGTGGGATGGTTGTTAGCATTGTCTAGCCTGGTTGTATGGGTCTTGGGCTTGTGTCCAGAGTGAAAGTTTGTTGGAGACGTCCAGTGGCACACCTTTTGGTCTATGATTAACATGTTCATGAATCTATGTTCTTAGAAATTACCCAGACTGCTATTAAAAACAACCCTGTTATTTCTGGAATGTTTGTGAATGTGGAATGGGTGCAGCTGTAATTGGCCATGCCAGCTGCTGAGTTAGACATAGCTGCTCCTTTCACACCCAGATGGCAGCTTTTGATGAACAAGAGTCCCTTTAGTCCTGGGCAGTGGGCATCGTACTGACTAATTGCACTGGAAGATGACGTTGGTTCTAGTGAGCCATGTGTGTCGATAGTGCGAGCCGTGATCAGCCAGACGTGTCGATGCTATCAGGCACCATAAGCTAGAGATGTTAACCATCTTGTCACTGTTGTCACTTGGCTGAGCCTTGTGACACTTGGTTCGCAAATGACTTCAGCATGACCTACAACATGTCATAACTTGCGGTGATAATTCTCTGCACTTGATGTTGATTTTCTGTTGGATTTTTTTAAACACAGTGCCAGCAGGAACCTGCCATGATCCAAACTCCACCAGCACAGGGGTACAGGGCTGGTGGGGAGGACTCAGCGCTAGTCTCACGACGCTGCTTCAATGCCAGCAAGAAGATTTTCCGGCAGGGCTTCACTGGGTGAAATACCGTAACCCGAAGAACCTGACGTTTCCAGATGAGGTGAGCAGTAACCGTTGATAATTGAGAAACATCAGATAAAATTATGGCTTGAGGGGTGTGTGTGCGTGTGTGCGTGTGTGCATGTGTGTGTGTGTGCTCATTTATACACACACATAGATCTTAAAGGATAGGTGTGTGGTAGCTCAAATGCTTAGAGGAAATAACTCTTGTAAAGGGATCAGTAAAAATGTCCTTCCTTTTGTGGGTTAAAGGCATAGAGGAGCTCATTTAGGAAAGTAGGGGTGAGTTTTATGATGTTTAGCTGTTCTTTTGAACTAATTTTCATAATAATAATAATGATTACAAGATTTTTAAAGAGACTAATCTTGCACAGTAATTCAAGAACCATTCATTCATCTGTGTGTGCACAAAACACAACCCATGCACACATACATGGAAACTCATATGCAGATACTAGCACTTGCAAGCTACCTCATGGCATGTTCAGACAGGACAGAATGAAGTGGATTATTTTGATAGGATGCAATGATTAGTTTTTAAAGCATCTGGTAAAATTATTGTTTCTTTTCAAAATACTGTACCTTGACCTAATATCTCAATTAGTGATCCCTGACCGCACCTTGTGTTAGCACTTTGGGTCATGCTACAGTATTATGACAAGAAATACAAATTTTTTGTTCTAAATTTGTGTTTCTTTAGCAATATTTACCATGACCCATCAGAGGCCCACCCTCCTCCCCGCTGGTTAGTTCTTTGGCTTGAGAAAGTCAGGGTGACCTAGTCAGTGAGCTGTGCTCACAGGTGGCGCGTGGTGTGCCCATGCATGGAGGGGCCTTACTAGGGTTACATTGGTGGTTTTTTAACTTTGAACTTTTTAACTTTTTTATTGTAAAGCTTTTAGCCCTGGGGGGCCTTTTAGCTTTGATAGTAACAGAAATACATAGAACAAAATCCATATCAAATACAAATAACAAACTGAAACAGCACTATAACAGGTGAACATTTACAACTTAAAGGTGGAATACTAAGTGAAAAGAGAGATAATAATACCAATAAATTTACACAAATTTGTCAGGGTCTTTTTTGATTTGCTATTCATAAGTTGATATAATTTGTGTGACTGGCGTGTAAAGTAATCTGAAATGAGCTTTTTGCGGTTGTGTAGTATAACTGGGTGACTTCAAGAAAACAAATAATGGGATTCATCCCCAGTTTCATTTAGGGGACATAAATGACATATTCTTTCATCTCTGGGGGTATTATTATATCTCAGTTGTTGTACAGGTAATTTATGTGAGCTTGTTCTAAATTTCAGGAGTCTAGTTTTTAGAACGGGAGACAAAAATAGCAGGTACTTTTCAAAATGAAAGTTATCTTTAAAAACTCGGTATGTACTACATAAGCTACTACCACACATATCTTGGTTCCATATCTGTACAAACTGATCTTTCATACGCTGTGTTCTTATGCTCTTAAATTCCTTTAGGGAGTAACTGCAGCCAAATTTCCATACATAGGATAGCCCGAGTTTATCTGGAGAAGAATAAACAAAATCAAGCCATGGTAACTTGTACTCGTTATTATATAAGGCCGTACACAACCTAAGCATAAGTGCTGACATTTTACAGGAACCAAAACTGTTTTCCGTACATAATTTATACCAAAAGCAAAGTAGCCTGCATTTTGCGAAAATGGAAACTGGGAATACACCCAGTTCACCACGAACCATACATGTTGGGGTACTAGTTTTCACGTGTAACAACAGTTTTAAAAAACGAATTTGAACTTTATCACACATGGAAGGTGTGGTTAGGGATCACTAATTGAGAATTTAGCCCTTTGGGTCATGTTTAGTATTGCGAAAGAAACACAAATTTAGAGCAAGAAATTTGTATTTAGGGTGACAATGCAGCAGCAAGTAGTTGAGGCTGAGCGATGTGATTTAGCTGACATGACAGTGCAGCAGCCAGCAGCTCAGCACTGGTTCAGTTGGTGGTGAAGTGGCTGTTGTGTTTACGTCATGTCTTAGCTGACCGTACAACGAACAACCAGGGGTGTATTGGAGTATGTGTCCACGCGCAAGATTGAGAGTGATTTCACCTACACAGCACGATTCCTGGGCTTTCTTCATCCTCTCAACGTGCTGCCACCCAAAGGCGAGAAGTTGATGCTGTACCTTGGACTATCTCAGGCGCAGGCTCGCATGTACCTTAGTACTGACGACACAGAAGATACAAAGGTACATTTCTACCCTAACTGTAGCGTCCAGAGTGTGGGCGCTCCATTCTAACAAGGATAGTGTGGTTAGGTTCGAAACAGACTGTGTACCATTGTACTATCTTTGGGTGAAGCGCAGGTTTGATTGTACTTCAGCGTGGGAGGTACAGAAGATACAAGGCTGAGCTTTTAGCCTTATTGCAGCTTACAGAACATGAGTGTTCAGCATTATAAGGCCAGCTGTATGGCAGTGTGTTTCATATCTAACCCAAGTACCTTAGTACTGATGACACAGAAGATACAAGGGTGAGCTTTTAGCCTTATTGCTCATTACAGAACATGGGTGTTCAGCATTATAAGGCCAGCTATATGGCAGTGTGTTTCATATCTAGCCTTGTAGAGCTTAACATCACATTCAGTAGGTTACAATAAGGGGAAGAAGCATTTATTAATAAATTCTATCTGGATGGGCCAGTAGCCGCAAACTGACTTGGCACAGCAGCATTTTACGGCCGAACTTGGGAGCTTGTTTCTTCTTCAGTTTTCACAAGAGATGATTGAAAGTTTTATGAAACAAATGACTACGGCTTGGTGATGAACACATAGAAAAAAATGAGGCCGCTGGGCAAAGCTGCAGAACAAAACTGCTTTGGTGGGGCTTTACCTCTTGCTCAAAGCCAAAGCATAAAACACAAATAGAAAACGTGAAGAGCCTGTTGATTTTTTTTAAGAGAGAAAAGGAAAGAGACAGAACAGAGGGATGGGCTAAAACAGTGTTATCTTTTCAAGATAAGGGGTGCACCAGCATGCAGTTTTGATTTTGAAAGGTAATTTTGAAATGTGTTGAGGGGGTGCACATTACCTTACCATAATAAAATCATGATTCTTACAACAGCATTCAGGCATAACAAGTTTGATGAGTTTTGTTTGCATTTTTGTGCAGGAGAGAGATTAAGCTAGGTGTTATTTCCTGCCAGATTGCTTTGTGTGTGTGTGTGTTGGGGGAGGAGGGAGGGCAGAGGAGGTTAAGCATGTCCAGGTCTGTAGTTGTTGGAGATGAAATCAAAATGTTTTGGACAGGATAGAACTAATTTGTCTTATCACATGGAGTGCAAGCATTTATGATGTCGGAGCATAAACACTTTTATATATGCTGATAATTCTTCACGTTTCAATTTGGGAATGGTCTCCTACTTTTGTTTGGTCATTCAGGAAAAGGTGATTTCTATCGGGAAGCAGATAAATTTCAACAGAACTGGTGCTGCTCGTAAAAATGGAGGAGAGCTTT
>SMGT01002946.1:69990-120399 GCA_004794575.1 Lanistes nyassanus
CAGCAATGGGGAGTGCTCTCACCACTATAACTGCCTGAGCTGCCTCACCGATACTCTGTGCAGCTGGTGTCAGGTGGATTTTTTAAAGTTCAAAAGCTTTCTATTTTTTGTTCAGCGTGCATGTTAGGCGGATTTTTTTTTTAAATTCAGCTTTTGGAAGTTTATTTTTTTGCTCAGTGTGCATATCAGGGATGTTCTGAAAATTTTAAAACCTTTTATCAAAATTTTTTATCTCATGCATAAGGGTTTTTCGCCATTTCTGTAAGCTGAGCAAAGAGATGTTAGGTTTTGCTGCTACCACAGTATGATCGCTTGCAACTCTTTTGATGGTTCTAGATTAACTTTGCAAAGAACAGCCACCTATTTAGGAAGTTTTCCTTCCACTTCACCCTAGCCTTGTAAGGGGCTGCCCAAAGAACAAACATAGCAAGTTTGTAAGGGGCTGGCCAAAGAACAAACATAGCAAGTTTGTAAGGGGCTGCCTGAAAAGCACACATCGCAAGTTTCTCACTAACACAGGGAAGGTAGTGGGTTGAGGGTTGAGATCTTGCATTTTTGTGTATGTGGGACTCTGAGATATATAATTTCTTACTACAGGACAATGAGGCACACATTTTTATATTCTGTCAACAATTGGCACTTACGGACATGTAGTTTCTCCGTGGATGTGACACACAGATCTGTGCTTCCTCTCTACATCCTGCACTTTGCGTTGTTTGATTGCGGATGAAAATATCACATATGGATTCACTGTTGATGATTTTGTTCTGTTCTTATCATTTGACATCAGATAAAACCTTAATATTTTAGGTGACCCGATCATGCCTGCGTCGGAATGAGACTGATGTAACCTGTTTTGCTAATGAAAGTGGTGAAAGCACCTTTGGAGAGGCAGCGGAAGAATATTACATAACATCGGCTTCTGAGTGCCCCAACTGTAGTAACTATGTGGAGTGTTACTCGTGTGCTTCAGTGAGTCAGGGTGTTTATTATTGTGTATTACGGGGGACGTGAAATAACAATCCGACTGAACTTGGAATTTTATCGTTTTGTGTGGGTGTGACTTTTTCTTAAACAGCTACACAAGTAAGATCCATGTTCCATTCTTTTATACTATTTTCTGTTTTTTAAAAAATACTTTTTATAAGGTGCTGCTATGTATTGGAGTGGAAAATATTTGTTGCTTTTGTACTTTATAAATCTTGTCAGGAGGATTAAGCTCTGTTATCTCTGATCAGGAGAGTTAAAAAAAAAACATCGGAATTATGTGACTTTCATCCAGGACCCGCTTTGTGAGTGGGTAGCAAAAAATGGCCACTGTTCAAGGAGATATCGGCAGGGAGATGGTATTCGGATCCTCAACTCTAGCAACTGCAGGCCACCTTGCCATCAGTAAGCCTTTTCTGTCATGTGCAGGAGTTCAGAGAGTGTGAAAGCAGGCTTTCCCTTCCCCCGAGCATCAGCTGAGAAATTTATTAAATCATTGACTTTGTCAGTCACACTGTATATAAGAAATTAGAAACTTTTTTAAACGTTTATGTTTATACACGTTTACATGCAGTCATGCGTATCTCTCTGGTCAGATGCATGCTCATTCGCACAAACATTGCAATCAAGATTACTCTGCTTAGATTTTTTTTTTAAATTGTCCCGGTCTTTTGGATTTTCTTTAAAGGATATTTTACAGTGAGGAACAACCATTGTGGGGCCATATAATAAGACTGCATCATTGTTTTCATCTCTCAGCCGCAGAGATTGTACGGAGTGCATTGCCGAGACGGGGGAATGTGCTTGGTGTGAGAACACACAGACATGCCTGCCCTTTTCGGATTATGTCACCCGCTACATCTATGGGCAGTGCACCAGCTGGGTGGACACCATCTCCATGGGAGATGGGTGCCACAACTGTTCGATGCACACTGACTGCCGGTCATGTCTGTCGGCTTTTAGCTGTGGCTGGTGTGGAAATGACGACAACCCCAACATTGGTATCTGTGTGGACGGAGACTTTGTGGGTGAGTATAAGCAGAATGACACACCATTGGTTTTTGTTTTCCACATCAGCAACCTCTTTGCTCATGTCCACCCTGGATTTATTAATCAGGTGTACAGATCTGATGATCTTCATCGTGTTGGTTCGAATCATCAGAAGGATCTGTTGAAATGGTTCTCAGATTTTTTTTCAGAATGTGGAGGACTCATAAGTCCAGATTTCTGTTATGTCACAGCAGTGTTGTTAATGTGCAGGAGAACCTCAGACTTGGTGCACTATTCATGATCTGGAAACCCTAACCCTAACCCCCCCCTGTAAAAATCTATTTGCAACACTTGCCTGTGTGTGCGGATGTGTGTTATTCATCAACTCAAAAAATGTTCCCACAATTTTCAGCGTGTCCAGAGTAAAGCTTCCAAGGCATGCTACCCAAATCTTTCCCAAACACCATATTGCAAAAAACAAAATCACCATATTGCAAAAAACAGAATCACCATATTGCCCCCAAAAAAACGGAACCACCATATTGCAAAAAAACAAAAACAAAACAGAACCACCATATTGCAAAAAAACAGAATGGTACTGATGTGCAGTACCACTTTGAGACACAATTTGAGAACCGAGAATCTGTTCCATGTCTTCATCTAGCATTTGACAGGTCCACAAATATCCTTGCCCACATGAAGGTCCTGGTATGATTGCTAAAATAATGGACATCATGCTTGTCTGTTGAAGAAAAGAAATGCTTGTTAGAAGACTGCAAAGTTTTTTTTAAAGATTCTTTTCTGTTGTGCTCAAGGGCATCCTTCAAAATTATTTTTCTGACATCAAAAGCGTTTTGAGAAAGCTTTTCAGTCTTGCTCCTGATAGAATCAGGGTGGGTGGGGATGGGGGATTGAAAGAAATCAGAAGATGCTGCGGACATTCTGTAGTGCTTTAGCTAGAACTGTAGGCAAGGCTACAGCCAGGGAGTGAGTTAATCTTGTCTTTTTATCAGACTCATTTACCATTTTATCAGACATTTTAATGCTTTAAGTTGCGTTTTGCAGACACCTTGTGGCATACGCAGTTACATAAGAGTTCTGGGAGTGGTTGGGAATTAAAAAAATGCAGATTATTCATACATGACCATTGAATTGCAGGACCGATGAACAATAAGTCTTGTTCCTTGATGGTGGCACAAGAAAAAAATATTTCTCGTGAAGAGTCGGCTTCCTGGTCTTACGATCGCTGCCCTGATGTGGAGGAATGTCGGTTGGGTCTCCATAACTGCCACCCCAATGCTACCTGTTACAACACCTTTGATGGATATGAATGTGAATGCAACCGAGGGTTCATTGGCAACGGGAGGGACTTCTGTGAGAAAACGTAACTATCCACTTGCACCATGTATGGTGGCTTCCAAGAAGAATAGCAAATTATTTAAGAACCTTTTAACCTTTTGGTTAAGGGCATTTTGCTGAGGGGAAAAAAGCAAAAGGTGAACTAGTTTCTGCTGTCCTCATTTGCACAGGAAATGGGTTGAAGCACAGGAAACAAACCTAAGATGGTGGTTGTCACTACAGGTGTAAACAGTTATTAGTTTCTAATTAAAAAGGTGTCTCATTTGCAGGATGAGAACATTTATTAAAGGGGGATGTTCTGTGTCTGTCCATTTAGATGTTACCATGACTGCGTTCTGTGTCTGTCCATTTAGATGTTACCGTGACTGCATTCTGTGTCTGTCCATTCAGATGTTATCATGACTGCGTTCTGTGTCTGTCCATTCAGATGTTATCATGACTGTGTTCTGTCTGTCCATTCAGATGTTACCATGACTGCGTTCTGTGTCTGTCCATTTAGATGTTACCATGACTGCGTTCATGGCCATTGCTCTGGCCCCCGTGACTATGTGTGCATCTGCAACCTAGGCTGGACGAATGCTTCCTGCGATGTTAACTGTGGCTGCAACAACCACAGTTCTTGCTCCAAAGGTGTCGGCCATTGCGATGAATGCCAGCACCAGACCACAGGACGACATTGTGAGCGGTGCAAGCCAGGAGCGTATGGCCAGCCAGAAGACCCTGAAGGTGAAAAGAGCAAAGGCTTGGTTGGTTGTCAGTTGCTTAATGTCCTGCCGCAAACAAGGTGCATATCAGGAAGGTCTGCTTACACGGGTTAACGTGCTGCCACACATCAGACTGCTGTCACAACACAGGCTTCAGTCCCACCCAGTCACATTGTACTGACACCAGGCCCACCAATTCTGGTAATGTTCCCTGTAGTGCCAGGCGTCTGGCAGGCCAGCTACTAGATTGCCAATTTTTGAGTCATAGCTGTGACTCGGCTAGGGTGTGAACCACCAACCCTCTGCCTTGGAACCGATGCCTTAACCATTAGTTTACAAAGGCATTTGGAAGAGCTGAGAACCTGTGCTGCAGATGAACAACATGCTGTGATAGATGCAGTTGGGAAATCTCGAAAGTTCTTGGGATGCATTGGATCAGCATCTGCACCCAGTTTTCCACAAAGAATTTCTCTGAAAGTCTTTGACACACCTTGATGTTGGCAGGCAGTTATGTGTGTGTGTGTGCGCGCGCGCTCTGTGCATAAAGTGAAGTGAGCAGAACTGATATGGGCCGGTCTTTGAATAGTGTATTTTCTCATTCAAACACTTAGAGATGCTGGCTGTGCACTAGAAGCCAGGAGAAGAGGGCTTAGATTATTCTTTGTCTGCTATGTTAAACAGATTTGTCAAGTCCAGAACACATACAGACGCCTTTATTATGTGCCATTAGATGCATTTACAACAAACAGATGCCTTTTGTATGCCAAAGCTTTGCAACTGTATCCCCAAATCAATTTTATTCTCATAAAATTTTATCGAAAAATAGACCACAATTAAGCTTACTTGGCTAAAAGCACAAAAATATCACTGTTGGCTTTAGTTCATTTTGTAGACCCATATTGCTTGTACTTGTATGTTCTTGTATGGTGAAAGTGTGACATATCAAACAGTATGAGTTATTTTTGGCAAATTAATGTCAGCCAGTAAGCAAGAGTCACATGCTGCAGTTCAGGAATCTGCACACATTTACAACGCCCTTAGTTTGGTAGAAGAGTGCATTTCAAGTGGGATGGTCTTCCTTGTTGTTTAGTTTTTATTATTTTTCCATGGGTTAGACCACATTCTTGTGCTTTCTTAGAGTTTCTGTTTGCTGGGCAAGGTGAAAACACTGGTGTTAATAGACCGCTGTGTTTACGCTCCATGTATTTAGGACTGTGTTTTTACTCAGGCTGTCGGCTTTGTGACTGCAATGGGCATGGCGATCAGGCCAAAGGGGAGTGCCACAATGTGACAGGGGAGTGCTTCTGTACTCGTAGCACTCAAGGGCTGCATTGTGACACCTGCTTACCTGGTTACTATGGCAATCCCAGGTGAGACACTTCAAAGCAGTTGTGGTGATAAGAGGAAGTAAGCTACTAACATCATGCTAAAAAAGAGAAGTAATTTAGAACAGAGGATTTTGGGGAAATGGTTGGGAGCACTAGAAGAAGAGCTGATCTTGCCCATATAAACTGTCTGCATGAAGATAATTATGTTGGAAAAATAAGGGGTTTTTTTCCTTCAAAATGGCATACATTTTTAACATTTATATCATGTATTTGTATGTCATGTCTGTGTGCCTGCTTTGTGTGCATGCCTGTGTGTGTTTGTGCGTGTAGGAATGGTGGCAAATGCTACCTGAGGTGTGATCACCGCACAATTCTGACAAACATCTCCTCGGGCGGCTTGGGGTCGTACCGAGGCACAGGGGTGGAGGACCCTACTCATGCCCACTGCCTGTGGATTCTCACAGTTTTCCCCCGTCTGATTGTCCCGTCAATCACCTCAAGTTACCTCATCTCGTTCACCGTCGAAGGCGACATGGCAATTGAATGCGGACATGTAAGACCTTTCAGTTTATCAGCTCTCTCTTTCCCACTTCCTTTCAAAGTTTTACCTTGTTTTCTTCTAGTCCGAAATAGAGAGAAAAACCACGTGCACGTTCTCTTCCAGTTGTTAACCAGCAGGTTCTAAGGTTGTGATGCGGAGTGACTTCTTAATTTGTGTAGCTATGCATCTGTCACAGGAAGAACCTTCTGTTCTTTTCAGAATACCATCTATGTGTATGATGGCATCCCAGATTTTATCAGCGGAGCAGAACACGGTTTAACTAAGCACCTGGCCTCCATCTGCGGCATTGATCCAGGACGTGACATCACAGTCCATGCCTACTCTGGTGTCATCACCATATTTTTCGAAGGAGACCTGCACCGTAAGTTGTCAAACGCTGTCTTCTTGCTTTCTTTCCTGTTCTGGGGTCTGCCTCTCCTGAGGCCCTGTTCCGCATGTGAGCAGGGGATGTATTGGCTTTAGCGACTGGGTTCACACAGTTCTCTATTGTATGCCTTTACCGAGTTTGTCTGTGCATGCAGGTGCTTTGTAGTTATTTTTAGCATCAAGATAACCTTGATCTTTTTGGTAAGGGTCTGGATAGCTCAGTTGGTAGAGCTGTGGACAGCAGGTGGAAGGTTGCTGGTTCGAATCCTGGTGGGGCCAAGGATTATTTCCTGGCGTTACACAGCATGCAAACTCCATTTGGCCATTCCCCGCACATCAAACTGCCTGTCTGCACTGGCCATCTTACTGCAGCTATCAGTCTGGTGGTTCTTTCAGGGTATAGCTTAGAAATAGAACCCCATCCCCCCTGTCGTCCACCGTCCTGATTTTCACCCAGTTTGTGGCAGGACGTTAAGCAACCAATAACCTTGATCACGTTGGCAAGTTTACATTGTCTGTAGTGCTAATGCCAGTTTGGAATGTGTGACAAAGCGTGTGTGAATGAGAGAAAGGGTGGGAAAAGGAACAAGGGAGACTACCATATCTGAGGGTTCATTGAACTTCAAATTCTTATCTCTCTTGAGAGGACTGTAGCAAGGCTTGAGGCTTCCCTTTCGAAAGCCCACTGCATTATGTGGTCACTTAAAACCTGAAACTTTTAACTGCGATTGATGACATGGTGAGTACACTTCAGTCACAAGCAAAGGTGAAAGGTAGATTGGCTTAGAAGCATTTTGGGGGTGGGTGGGAGGGGTGTTGTATTGGTGGGTGGATGGTGTGGCAGGAAACCTATTCCGCCATAGTGTGGATGGGGAAGTCGCATGGGGCAAGGTGGGTGGTTGCAATATAATGTACAGCATATAGTGAATACAAGTATTTTGTGTCGTACAGCACACCTGAATCGTGGTTTTAACGCCACGTACAAGGCCGTGGAGTGCAAAGGTGGGTGCCGTGGAGGTCCTGACCATATGCCCTGCTTCAATGGCCAGTGCATGTGCCCACCTGGATTCTTCGGACCCAACTGTAACACGGAAATGTGTCCCAAGAACTGCTCTGCCCGCACCGGGCACGGCAGATGTGACCTGGTAAGTGTGTAGGCTGGGATCAGTGGCTGGTTGGGGAGAAAACTATTTTCATGTGTCAGCCTTTTTCCAAAACGAAATTGCAAAGTGGATACATCATAAAATGTTTTTCACCAAAACATGGGTCATGGGTTCAGATGGGTTTTTTTCGGGGCACATGTATGCCCTAATGTAGTACCAGCTCATAGGGCTAGCTGTCAGTAGTGACCTTGTCTTAGTTACTTTCAGGACCATGCATGACTAGCATCGTTGTCAGCTAAGTGATTTTTATTTGTCATCTGTTTGTGCTGTCCTGAAAAAGGGGCCATGCTCTGAAATGTCGACTTCCTGTCTTAAGTCTCGCTTGGCCAACTTCTCTTTGTTGTACCGATATCACCCCAAGCCGCAGTCACCTGTTTCTTCTCTCTTTACTTAGTTATTTTCTCGGTGAAAAACACAGAAATTCTTCAGAACTTCATAATCTTTTTCTGCATGTTTTGAGAGGCCTGGGTCGATGTGTAGTAGAGACTTTTGTCACATTTTCACTTTTTATGCTCCTCAGAATAATGTAGAATCCTGTTGGTACATCTCTTTCATTGTTTGTTTTTATGTTTATTATTTATTTTTGTTGTTCTTTGATCCAGCAAGTGCCACAGTGTATGCCCCTGTAAGCCTCGATGTGGCAGCTCAGTTTGCAGGATAACCAACTTTTTGTTTCTTTCTTTGTTTTGTTCTTCGTCCACCAAGACTTACGGCATGTGTCGCTGTGAGCCTGGATATGCCGGTTCAGCTTGCGACATAACCATCGGCATCAGCCTGCCACATGTTGAGCTGTTGGTGGATGGCAGTCGCCTGTCTCACAACATCCCTGCGCCTCTGGGGCGAGTTGGTCACATCATGGTGTCCTGTGGCAACAACCGTTTGTACGTGTTTGGGGGTTATCATCTGGAAAAGGGGCTTCTTGACGATATGTGGCATTACGATACTGCCACTGGCAACTGGACGCAGCTGTACCATCCAACGAAGGCTCACCCTAGAGGAAGGTTTGTAAATTTGAAATTCTTGTCCCAAGACTGTACCATGACCCAAAGTGCTAAATTCTCAATTAGCGATCCCTAACCACAAATTCCAAAAAAAGATATCACCAGTGCAACCCTGGCAAGGCCCCCTCTGCGCATGCGCATATCATGCATCACCCGTGCGCACAGCTCACTGACTAGGTCAGCCTGACTTTCTGAAGCGCTGCTGTGTCGGCTGGTTGTGTTGGTTTGGGAGCACTCCATCTACACCGAGGGCTGCGTGGTTTTCCACCCTGATGCAGATGACTCACGACGATGCTGCCTCACGACTTTGCTTCCGTGCCCTGGCGGGTGTGTTGCAGGTCCCCTTTTTGTGCTACTCGGCACTTTGAGTCATGGTACCGTATTGCGACATGAAAATACAAAGTTCTTGTTCTAAATTTGTTTCTTTAGCAATACATACCATGATCCATCAGAAGCCCTCCCTCCTCCCCACTGGTTTTGTTCTTTGGCTTGAGAAAGTTGGGGTGACCTAGTCAGTGAGCTGTGCCCACAGGTGGCGCGTGGTGTGCCCATGATGGAGGGGGCCTTACCAGGGTTGTGCTGGTGATATCCTTTTTTTGGAAGGTACGGTTAGGGATTGCTAATTGAGAATTTAGCACTTTGGTCATGGTAAGTACTGCTAAAGAAACACAAATTTAGAAAAGAAATTTGTATTTTTTGCTGTTTTAAAAAAAAATTCAGACAAAACTGTTGTGCATTAGTCTAAAAGCTCAAGTTAGTTTAAAAACCACATGAAGATGCTTGGAGTATAGTCGTAGGCAGATTCCTAACAATGTTAAATTATTTCTCTAGTTAATTTGAAAGAGCAGTATGGGGCTGGTTTAAAAACTGTGTAGAGTTAGTTTAAAATAGTCTTTTGAAGTTGAAATTCAAGAGTCATGAGGATTTTATTTAGCCATAGAATATTAAGCGTTACAACTATGTAGATTTAGTTGTCAGATCTTAATAAGATCACTAAGCTGTGAGACAAAAAAAAAAGATCAAACAAAAATCATCTTTTTGGGGGGCATTGCTTTGTCTTCAGGACAGAAATTAACAGAAAGAGGGACATGAAACCCTTGCAGAAACATGGGTGCTTTATATAATTAAGCATTTTCTAGCTCAAAAGGTGCATTTGTTCATGCAGAGTTATCAATTGTTCCACTAAGAGAAAATAATTGCTGTCATGGTGACGTTGCTGACTTGCATCAGCACATCAGCAGACAGAAACATGCAGCATGTTGGTTTCTTGTCTTCGATGTGAGACGGGTTTAGGGTCTGGTTCACAGATACCATCACGCAGCAGCCTGTGTGCCCTTCAGAAAAGAGATTTACATCTATGGAGGCTTCGTCATGGGGCAGAGAGATGGTGGCCCTTCCCAACCCACCAACGAGCTGTGGAAATTCAACATTGAATCCCACGTGTGGACACTAGAACAGGTATAAAGGCGCAGTGACAATTATCTATTCTCTATATAAATACAATTATCTATTCTCTGTGTAAACTTCGTGAAGCGTCTTCACCAACAATAATTTAAGGGAGCAGTTACAATTATCTATTCTCTATATAAATACAATTATCTATTCTCTATGTAAACTTTGTGAAGCATCTTCACCAACAATAATTTAAGGGAGCAGTTACAATTATTTATTCTCTATATAAATACAATTATCTATTCTTTATGTAAACTTTGTGAAGCATCTTCACCAACAATGCTTTATGGAGCGTGGATTACATGTAAAACTTCTATAACTAAAAGTAGCAACCAAAGCATAAGTGTACATTCAAACTAATTTTGAAAGAGATTATGATTAAACTACAAAATATGAAGTACTTACAGACAAGGTCAAAAATAAGTACCTAAAAATGAATGACCCAGCATTAACACAAAATCCAGGAAGTGAACCAGTTTTCTTGTTCCTAAACCAGTTTTAGATTACGTTGTGTGAAGTAATACGCATATGCTTTTTTAAAAGAAATCTGATCCTGGCAGTTGCAAGCTGATGGCAGGTTTATGGAGATGCTGCTGGCAGTCATGATGGATATTCGATGCATAGTCAGTAAACCTCTTTTTTTTCATGCAGTCACCTCCGTGGATGCCAGCCCTGGTGGGTCACACGCTGACGTACGTGGGAGACAACAAGCTGGTGCTCATTGGCGGATTCTCCTCGCAGGTCTACTTTTCTAACAAGGTCTACGAATACGACACCAACGGGGGACTGCTGGCCTGGAGGGAATACCCCCCTGACAAGATGGATGGAGCCATTCCAATAGGTCTGTCCACAGTTTATGCTTTGAATCCAAGGTCAAAGGTCTTCTTTCTTTCTGGCTGTTCCCCCACGCCGCCCCCACCACACGGAGAAGGAAAGTTAAGCAAGCTTTGTGGGTACCTCATACAATACCACATAGTTGTGCTGTTGTATGCAAGCAGTTACAAATGGTATCCAGTTTATGGTATCCAGTTTCACATAACAGTAGTTGACCCGACCGGCATTCTCGGGTCGATGCAGCATGCCACTGCCCTGACGGAAGTACCCAGAGCAGAAGAGAGATCACATTTCCAGATGAATTTCAGCATAAAGTATTTCTCCTTATTGGATGGCTGGGTAGGGGTTGAAGGTTACTGACTGGTTAATTGACTCCAGGTGTGTCGTTGTGCATGCATGTTATTCGTGGTCTTTAGTGGGGCTTTAAAAAAAATCTTTTGTCTAATCCCTTCCACAAATATTTTGACAGGTCTGTACGGACACAGTGCTGTTTTCCATGAGCAGTCTGCGACTATCTACCTGTACGGAGGCTATCTCTTCCAGTCGGAGAGCTGGACCATTGCTAAAGAGCTCTACTCTTATGATGTTTTCAGCCGTGAATGGAACTTGCTGCACCCTCATGAAATGAGTGAGGTGAGATGCTAGCAGCTGAAAGGAAGGCCAAAGTGATGTAGTTTTGTTATGGATGAGAGGTGAGATAAATTGCTGGTGAAAAAGAGGCTGGTGGTATATGAATAGGAATGCTGGGCCACGCTAAAGCAAGAAAAGTGTAGTTGGATACTACAGCTACCCGCTCCAAAAGAAAGAAAAGAAAAGATTACAATAATTTGACTGAACAGTTTCACAGAAAGTTATTTTTTTTCTAAGTTACAGAACAAAAGAGTAGGCTACTTTTGACTCCCAGTGAAGGCAGTTTTGTTCTGCCCAAACTGATAGTAATGCGCAGAATTAAAAACTTTGTTGAAATTTTAGACTTCTTGTTTCCAGTGCCACACCAGAATAGCAAGATTTAAGTAGTGTGAAAGTAGCGATACTACTTATTCATGATCAGCGAAAATAGAAATCAGAATATTCCTTGAACCAAAAAAAACCTAGTTTATTTCTTCGGATTTTTTTTCTTGAAGATGTAGAACCACCACCAAGGGTGAGGGAATTATTTGGCCGCAGCCACCCTTGAGCAGTCATCACTTTTAACATAGTCATAGTAATTTTCATGCCTGCCAGTCATGTTAATGATGTGCTCTTTTCCAGTGGGAGGATCGGGCGTTCCACACAGCCGTAGGCAAAGACGATGAGATGGTTGTGATCGGTGGTCTTAACGGCCAGGGAAGTTATGGCATGAGTCTCCTTGTCTACCGCTATCGCTGCAACATGTTTCACCGCCTGCAGTTTGCAGGTGTGTATCCCGTGACGTACCAAGCTGAAAAGAGGTCAGCGTTGGGAATTCCTGGGCTCGTTACAGTTTCTTCGCCTGACTACCTCCAGTTGTGGGCATCTGCTGTCACTAATCCCAGTGTATTGTAAAGAGCTTCCGTCAGGAAAGACTCCAGCGAAATGAGACCAAGGGCTGGGTTGTATAGGGCATCGTATGTCTTGTTCATACATTAAGATACACATAAAAGACACGAGTTGAACGGACCTTGCAACTACCCTTACAATTCAAAATGCAGAAATGAATGCTCATGCAACTCAACTCTGACCTCTTACAGAAGTCCTCTTCAGAATGTTAAGGATTGTCAACCGTTTGAAATTTTACTGATTTTAGAGCAGTGCAAGAGAGAATGGACAAGATTTTTGTCCTTCTTTTGACCTCCTTTGCAGATGTTCAAAGCCTGAAAGAAATCCAATGTGTAATTTGCATTAGGATATTATACAAAATACCTGCAAGTAAATATTAAAGCCATGAAGTCAAACAAATAGGTTGTAGGGTTAAAAGGAATGCTGTTTCAGTCTTGACTTGAGATGGATCTGTTGTATACAGTATTTTTTGTTCAAACTTCCCCCCACCTCTACCCTTGTGTTCCCAGAGTTTGAGGTCGAGCAGCAGACGACAGCAGTGTCTGGCGTGAGAGGTGTGATTGTCAATGGACAGATCTACATGTTCGGGGGCTTTGTCGGACATGCCTTGGGTACCCTGTCCAGACTGACCTTACCGGATGACTTATGTGCCATCTTCACGGAGGAGTCTACGTGCAATAACATCTCTGGCTGTCAGACGTGCCTACGAATGGTGTTTGACAAGTATGGGGGGAACACAACGAAGGCGGTCTGCTACTCAGTCGGCAAAAGGAAGCCATCGGAGTAAGCCATGTGTTTTTGATCTGCTGTGGTAGTCAAATGCCCCAGAATTGGGAGGATAACTATCTTCACATGTTGCTTATTGTTATAGACTGGGATTGTTGGTTTTGACTGTCTACTGCACATTAAAGGAAATTTTGTAGATCTAAGAAAGTTTGAGTGAAGAGGAAGTTTTCTAGCATGTGGAGAGTTCTGAGCAAGCTGTTCATGGTCCTGTTTTTAAAGGTAGGTTAAATGTAACTCATTTTCACTTATCCATCTCACCCTGTCGGTTCTATTTGATGAAGGGTTAGCATTTTGTGTTAGAATTCTTTTTCCCTCTAAATTTCAGCTGTATCACATCGTCCGTCAGTCGGGAGGATAAGCAGTGCAACATGTTTTGGCACAAACGGCGTCACTGCAGCCGCTACTTGAGTTGTACGAAGTGCCTTTCCAGATATCCGCAGTTCAAAACTGCTGAACAGGTTATCATTACATTTTGGTGATAAACTCATAGTTGCAACATTTCCAGCCTAAGGCTGAAATCTGGATTCTGAAAATAAACCTGGCCCAGAAAATCCAGTTTAGTCACATCTTTCTTAAAAAAATAGACAAAGTGAAAATATTAAAAAAAGATTTGTTCGGTGGTTTTCCAATTTATGTTCTTAGAGACCCTTCGGCTTTTGTTCTAGCCAGGGTTTGGTACTTTGGTTTTCTTCCATTTTCTTCTTGACTTCATTTCCAGGTTTTTAATTTTTGTGTTGCGCCTATGTAAGCTATTGTGTCCTTAGAGTAATGGGTAGTGCTGTTTGTTTCCCCCGATTTTCCATGCTCTAGTCAAATGTGTCATTTCTCTCTATTAACATGCTTAGCTCCTTACGTAAAGATCTTCCCGTCCTCTTGTCTGATACTAATGCTTTCATACGTGTGATGATTTATTCAGAAGCAGTTAGCAGCTGAAATGCAATGAAACTGAAATAATTCTCGGAAGGAATGTTGTCGAACAGACGTGTCGATGGTGCTCCAACTGCCCGACTGGCCGCTGCATCCCTGTTGACCAGAACTGCCCTCAAGACCAAGAGTGCAACACCTTCCCCGACCGAAAGTTGCAGCATGTGCGAGAATGTTACGAGTTTGCGTGTCCTGCAGCTGACTGCGAGACGTGTTCACAGCTGACCAAGACATGCCTCTGGACTCGCCACTTTAAACGCTCTGGTTAGCAACAAGACATCACGTATTGTTGAACATTGTCAGATGTTACTGAGAACGTTATATATGGTACCAAACAATCACACACTTATGCCTTGCACTAGATACTGCTTGAAACCTTCTGGTTAGTATCAACTATTTTCTGCTTCCCATTAGATTTGTTTGCCTTTTCATCTTGCAATAATCAGTGCATGTTGGCTGGAGTGTGGAGGATTTTAGAAAGTGATGCTGATGAAGCATTGAGAATAATTTCTATTTTTTTTAAATCTAAAAAAACAAAATAAAGAACCGAAGAGTTTCTTCTGTGGCAGGTGATCTCACCCGCTATTTCAGCAAAACCCCTGTCTATGACTGGACATGCGTGACCAGCTCAATGCATCCTTTGACAAGCAGTCTTTCTGAGAGTTACCCACCAGGCAAATGCCCACTGCGCTGTTATCAGCACACCAATTGCTACGACTGTCTGCAGTCTCAAGGCATCGAGGGAGGATCACAGATGTGTGTTTGGAGTGAATCTTTACAGGAGGTGCGAAAAAAAATCCCGATGTCATGTTATTGCAGATGGTCAACTAGATAGTCCCAGAGAATGAAAAGTGACGAATGACGTTGCCTTTGTTTGGATAAACAGTATTTAGTTTGATTAGGGTTCTGCTACTTTTTCCTTTAATGATGCAACTGGTTTTATTTTCAGTGCATGCCTCCAGCCTATCTTCCTTTACGCTGTTCGTTCGGGGAGTGTGGCTACATTCCATTGGGAAACAAACGGGGAACGTGCCCGGAGCCATGCCACAACAAAACACAGTGTGCCCACTGTGTCACCACGCCTAACTGTGGGTGGTGTGCCTACGGGGGGCGGAATGGAGAAGGGCTGTGCATGAGGGGAGGACTGACAGGACCTATTGTGGGCATCTGCATGGAAGGAAACATCAGCAGTGACAGGAAGTTCATTGGTAGGAACAAATAACTGCTACTTGGACTGAAAATGTTGGAAACAGCAGAGTGTCTGAGTCAAAGATCTGTTTTTGTCCTTTTACATGGTTCAGACACTCTGTGGTTCTCACTGAAGTTCATTAGTTTGTCTTTCTTGATTTTCATTTGAACAGACAATGATTCATCTTCAGAGGTGCCAACCCTCATTGTTTCGCCGTACTTTTTTACGGTCAAGACGAATTCTTCCGGTTCTACGGTCAGATTGATGTTTTCCGCAGAAGAAATCTCTGAAATTACGGTTGCTGAAAATTGCGAAAAAGCAGCACAGAATAGTCGTTTATCTAGACTAACTGAACGTGCCCCTGGAATGTTCCTCGAAGCCTGACACTTCCCAGGACACCATCAAGACAAAGCTGAAGGAGTTTTTCAGTTGTCACAGAACCCTCATGGTTCTGAAGTGCGGCAGTTCTGATCCTTGCCACCAGACTCCATTGTCAGACGACTTGTTGTGGACCTGCAAGTCTGCAAGCAAGATGTCCCTGCAGTAGTCCCTTTTGCAGCTATGTACAGTGTGTATATAATATGTAAATAAAATGTTGGCAAAACAGTGCTTGTTGTTGGGTTTGGGAAAAAAATCTTACGAAATTTGAATTGTCTTGGCAAATTTTCCAAATCGTAGTGTGAAGTACTGAAGGGGGGGGGGGGGCTGGCTCCTCTGTATCTTTTTCATTTTTATTTTCTACTGTATGTGTTGAACTTATGTGTTAACTGAAATTAAAAAAATTATCTTTATAAACACTTGTGTAAAAAAATAATTTAGGCTTTCTAAAAAGGTGATTTGCGGCATTTCTGTGTAATACAGCTGCCAATCTTTTGTTTAGAAAATTTTTTCTGGTGTTCTCCAGAAAATAGCTAAGTGCAGGTCAAATAAATTTAATCCACCCACCATCACCACCCCTAAAAAATGGGGGGGGGGGAGAGACTACGGGGTTTGCGCTTTAAAATTAGACATTAAATGGACAATGAAAAGGCTGGAAAGGTGAACAGGGCAAGAGGCTGGGTTTTGTGGTTCTGTGCTGTTGTGGTCTAAAAGATGACTCGTTTAGAAGCACCATGGTGTTTATTAATTTCGTTAATTTACATATGTGTGTTGTGACAGCTGTGATGGTTACGACTCGGATGGGCAGATGAGGTGGTGAGAGCCTGCTGTTGTGGGTAAATGCCTGCATGGAACTAAGTCTCCATTGTCACTTGCATCTTATGATGATGTGTTTCCACAGCTTCAGCTGTGGAACATCCAGCCGAGAGTCACGATTACATCGTGTCGGTGCGACCGCTGTGGGCATTCAGCCACTGCCCCACAGAGAACGAGTGTGAAAATGGACACCACACCTGTGACCGCAAGACTCAGGACTGTTACGACACCTTGACCTCCTTCAGATGTGAATGCAAGCGAGGCTACATCAAGAATGCTGGGTAAGAGCATAGTGCTGTGAAGCTGATATGAATCGGAGAAAGGCATATGTTACAAAGGTGTGGTAAGTTAAGGCTGTGGCTGTGTACAGGACAGTACTAAACATAGCACATGCGACTGCAGGTGAGAGATAAGCAGGTGGTAAAAACAAGGCCACTCGGCCAAGCCATAAGGCAAAACAACAAATTCATCCTTTCAGGCAGTGCTTCTTCATGACGGACACAACACAACGAACAGAACAGTCTGTTCACTACTATGGGAGGAAAAAGAAGAAATGGGAGATCAGTATCTATAGTTACAAGACGGCTCTCACTTTTTGTTCCTAAATGGCTGCCATTGAGTAAATAGGCATGATAAGAAAGAAAAAGGGGGAGTAACAGAGTGTTTCGAAAACGTAAGTATGTATGGAAATACAGGAAGGGAGATAACTGCACAGGCCCTCGTGGCAAAGTGAGAGACAAAGGGGGACTCGGGTTTTTGCTGCATGTGGAGTCTGCTCATCTGCCAAATGACGCATACCCTCACTTGTTCAGTGTGAGAGTGGCTGTTGAAATGGTGTGCTGCAGGAGTATTTGCTGTGTGTGGTGTCAACAAGGTGTCCTTTACACCAGTTCTTGATTATATGTTCTGTCCCCAGTGTCAGGCACTGTATGGCACATTGCACATGAAGTAGCGCACTGTTTTTGTTAGGGCAGGTGAAGTGATTTCCGGCAGCATGTACAGTGCTGGGTTTGTGTATCTTGGTGGCGGTGGAGTTTAGATTTGAACAAGTTTGGCCTTGAGCAGTGTTGCAGGATGGTAGGGGTTGGGGGTTGCAGGAGGCTGGCGCAGAAGGGCGAAGGGATTAAAAGTTTGAAGCTGACCTCTGTGTTTTGTAGATTTTTGTCTCTATGAGAAGCTAGAAGTGGAGTTGCACTGAAGATGTGGGGTTCTGATTGAGACGATGTGTGCCAGCTGGAGAGAAGAGTTTTTCATATAGGCAGGTTATAAGGAGGGTCGGTAAGGACAATAATTGGTCGTAGTTCAGAGCGACCAGAGCTGCTGGCAGGCTGTAGCACCAGTCAGCGTGTGCCGTGGATAGACACGTCCCGTAGTGTTGTGATGATAGAGGCTGTTGAGGAGAGGACACCCATTGCTCGAAGCATCAAACACGGTCATGTGCTTTTGTTGCAGGGGGCGATGTGAACCAGTGTGTCATCAGGGCTGTGTGCATGGCTCCTGTGTCGAGCCGGACCTGTGTCAATGTCACTTTGGCTGGGTGGGAGACAACTGCTCCGTCGAGTGTCAATGCAACAAGCACAGCAATTGTGAGAGTGTCACGGAGACAGCAAAGTGCGTGAAGTGCGAGAACAACACCAAGGTAAGTTACTTGCTGAGCAGATTGGTTTGTTTCTGAGCAGTTTAGTTTGTTTCATTTTATGCATATTTTTAATGCCAGCTCAGTGCCTAATGGAGTTGCACAGTAAAAAGCCAGCTTTGTAAACAGATGACACATAACGATGAAACACAAAGTTCAAAAGCAAGACTTGAACCCACAGCAAACAATGCTGTCCATCTTGGTGATATCATGTAACAAGAGCACCAGCTAGTTTAAGAGGGCTTTCTTTATGAGAGGACTTTCAGTGTGGTAGAACCTTTAGTGTAAGAAAGAAGGACTGTTTAAGACAAGAGAGCTGTTAGTGTAATTCAGTGTGGTAGAACCTTTAGTATAAGAAAGGACTGTTTAAGACACGAGGGCTGTTAGTGTAAGATGCAGGCAATGTCTGAAGATTCAAAGTTGTAGTGGAGGAGCTGTGTGAATAGCAAGACAGTATTTAACTTGCTTGGAATTTTTTTTTTCATCACAGCTTGTTATTTTATTTGGCACGACCGCAGAAAATACCAGTTATGCAGTTAAGTAATTGTTAGTGACATACTGAGTTTGAACCTTCGAAGACTACAATTATTTTCAGTTTGTTAATAAAAAGACTAGAGCTACATACATCTGGTAACAAACATTAGTGTCAAGTGTCAAATTTGGTATGCGTTTGTGTCACCTGTGAAACGTTTCATGTGTTTGTGTTACCAGCTGTTGTATGTGTTGTAAAGTGGCTAGAAACTTGCCCCCTCCGCCTCCACCTTCCAGATGGAGTCAATCCGCGTGTTGTATCAGTACTTGCACAAGCCAGAAATCTCCCTATTGAAAGGGTAGTTTTGGTTCTTTGCCTTAATGTCGTTGAGTGTTCTCTTTGTTCAGTATGCAGCCCCTGTAATATCACTCGGCTGTGTTATTCCAATTTCTCTGTTTTCCTCACAGGGGGATCGATGCCAGATGTGCATGTCTAACTTTGTTGGAGACCCACAGAATGGAGAGCCCTGCATTCCCTGCCGACAGTTCTGCAACAACCACACAGACATCTGCGTGAGCAAGGACCTGTATGAATCGGAACTGTTGACGTCTAAAAACCCAAATGTGAGATTTGGACATGATAATTTCTTGATGGGGGCTTACTTATTTTGGTGTTGGGGGAAATTGGTATTTGATCTTTTTGGACCCTGTTAGACTTTTTCTTCTGTTGATTTTGAGAGAAAAAAGTCCTGCCTGGATGAAAGTGGTTCTTGACATTTTATTTTCATGGCATAGTTCGTATGAATAAGTAATAAATAATAGGGTTTTTTCTGTGAGTATGTGGCTCTATACTATCTTTTGACATAAGTGTTTAGGTGTTCAGGGGTCATATATTCGTGAGTGGGAGCTGAGAACTGGACCCAAAATGTGTTAAGATCACCACAAAGCCATTTGTTTTAAATATGCACAAAATTTACTTACTAAATGTTTGAAAAATAGTTGTTGTCATAAGGGAGACTACTGTTAAATGTTTTTTTTTTAAAGTTTTCAGTGCTTCTCTTAGACCACGAGCCTGACAGATTTTCATTCTACCTGATTCAAAAACTTAATTTCACTTCTGTTATTTTTGAATGATGTCATGTATGGCTTCTTTTGCCGCTTTGAAAATCCGATGCCCATGGGCACAGCCCACCTTGTCCACAAAACCTTGTTTTATGACCTTGTCGGCTCTACTTCCAAGGTTGCAATCCTGCTGACATAACTGTAACTATAACCATCAGAGGCCGTTGTCTGGAGATGTGACCTGATCTGATTGTTTATTTGCTCCAGCCACGCATGAAATGGCCAGGCCCCTCCAGAGAGGATGCCATCTGTGTCAGGTGTGAACACAACACAGAGGGGGAGCAGTGTGAGAAGTGCACAGACGGTCATTTCCGCAAACAGGGCGAACCTAAAACACAGCGCTGCATGCCGTGAGTGAATTCTGTTCCTTCTTTTTCTGATTAATTTGTTGCTTTACATTGATGTTTGGCTTGGGATGGCTGCAGGGTTGAGAGGGTCAAAATGTCTTCATTCCTTGTGACTTCTTTGCATTATTATTTTGTGGTAAACATTAATTTTCGAGTGTCTTGTGGTTATTCGGCATTGTGTTTTGGGTGGTGATATACTTCCAAAAAAGACACGTAGTTGTCAGGAGTTAAAAGGTTCAGAAAGTCACGTGGTAAGAGCACTGCCATTCTTGTCCACGCTTAAGCAGGAGTGAGGTCTGTCTGAACCCATATGGTGTTCGGGAGGAAAGGAACTGCGAGGGAGGAGAGAGGTATCACTGTCGTGGAGTAGGCCTACAGATATGTACAAACATGTAACGTCTCACTTTCTAGTGACCTCAAGTTATGAGTTCACAGCAGATTTAACCTGGTCAAGACTCCATCCTCCCATCCCCCACCCCCACTGACACTCCCCAACCCTTTTTTTTCACTCGGTTATCTAGTGTACTAATTGATTGCATTGGTCATAAAGTCAAAGGACTTGTGAATGATTACATTTTATTACAATGAATGATTACATCATTACGTTTCATGCAGTTACATGGTGATTACAAGATTACTGCAGTTACAAGATTATGGTGTTTGCAAGACTCGTGATAATCTGAGTGATGGGCATTGTGATGAAAATTAAATGGTGGTTATGATTACAAGTGCAGCATTTCCTGTTGATGGTGAATGCCATTCACGGATGTATATGTTTGCAAACATGCATGTGTTTGTGAGAGTGTGCATGCAGTTGTGTGTGTTTGCACGCGCTCATATGTGTATGTTCATTACTAATTATTAGCTAATATCCATTCAGACAATAGATACTTTGTATTACATTGCAGGTGTCAGTGCAACGGACACAGCAACACTTGCAACAAAGACACGGGGGAGAACTGTATTTGCCAGAACAACACGGAGACAAACTGTGAACCAAAAGAAGGCTTGGAATGTTGGCAGCTGCAGGTAAGTGCCTCCGTTTTGTCTGGGAATGGGTACCAGCACCTCCTGATCTAAAGGGAGACTATTTCCTGTCACATAAAGTGCAGCTGCCCTACAAGTAGAGTGCAGCTGCCCTTGCCAGTAAATGAAAGCCAGAAGAGCTAGACACAGTATTTTTACAGTAATTTCCTTTAACCAGAATTCTGGATGTGTAGTCATGTTGTGCTCGAATTTTGACAGACAGTCGTATAATGTCCAGTTTTGAGCTGTTACATGTGTGATTCTAGTATTTTGATGCTTGTTTGGTGTCTTATGCCAAGTTAGCAGCAAGGCTTGTGGCACCAAGTAGCCCTGCCCCGTAAGTAGAAAATATGCATGCTAAAGAGAAGGTTTAAACCCACAACCCACAAATTTCATCCTCTTGGTGAAAGGGATAACTATTGCATCACATGATCACATTATCTTGAGACAAAATGATATGATGACTATATTTTAAAGCATAATGACTTGCTCTCTTGACATCTTTCCATTTTTTCTTTTCTCTTCCCACCCCCTACCATAAGAATCAGTCGGTGGAATTCCCATTGCAAAATGAAATAGTTCAAACAGACTCTCATGAAACAGGCGTCCTTTAGAGCCACTAGTTTTAGCATTTAGTGTTTTCCAATAAACTGCAAGATGTTTTCAGTTCTTTCATAGCCAGAGTTTGTCTTCTGGAAGAGTGCACCCACATGTTCAGCAGAAATATCACATCAGCAAATGGTGCCTCACATTTCTAGCATTTGCACTCACGTTTTATGTACATTAAACTATGGGACGTAACTGCAGAGAGAATCAGCTGTTCCCATTCATCAGTTTCTTCCCTTTCTGCACAGTAGTTTTGTGTAAAGAGTTTTTCAATACCTTCCCTGTATCAAGCCTAAACCAATATGGAGCATTATGAAAATGTTAAAGGAAGATAGTACAGTAATAGATGGTTAAGTTAAAGCAAGACACGCTGTTAACTGCTCTGCTGTCCTGCTTGGTGTTATCAACCCTGTGTTTGTTGTCTCTGTCCTGGCAGTGCTCACAGTGCAAAGAATACTTCCTGGGCACACCCACCAAGGGCCACCAGTGTTATCGTCAGATGCAGGTCGACCTAGAGTACTGCCTCGACCCCACATCACAGACAGACTGTCTGCACAACCCAGGGGCACTGCTTCCTGGCCGCACTGTCTTCTATGCTGTGCAACCGAAGTACCTCAACGTGGACATCCGTATTACCATCGACGTCACAGAAGGAGGTAACCATGCTGCTCGAGCTACTGTCTGCATTTGCAAGAGTTTCCTGTTTTTGTTTTGGTTGGATACAAGAGGAAGGCTTGGATCTCTTGTTGAGCTGTACATGCAGAAATCAAGACGTGAAGTCAAAAGTGCTATCTGGTTATTACAAAATCTTTTTTTTTTTTTTTTTAGATTAAAGATGAAGTAAATACCTCATTTAGCAATCATGTGCATTAAAAAAGGAAACTCATCACACTTAAGATTAATATCAAACAAGTGATTGCTGCCTGGGGCAAAACCACTGGTAACCAGAAGGAAAGTGAGCCAAGGGAAATAATAAGGGGGACAGAGTCATTGCATTGGGGCATTACCCCTTGATCTTGAAATGTTGACATTGTCTTAGTGCTTAGAACTGGACATTTGTCTTGTTGTGGCAGATACTTATTATTATGTGTCTACACTCTGTGCAGGATCGGACATCTTCTTTTCCAACCGTGAAGACATGTTTCAAGTGGTTGTGGACGGCTCAACGGGCATCCACTACGTCAAAGTGGATCCCTACACAAGCAAAATAGACATCGACAGTTTGCCGCCGGTCAGCGCCAGCCAGCGTTACCGTCGCAGCACTCCTGCGTCTACCAGGGACTACAGCTTCCAACACATCACGGCCAGCAGTCTTAACACCTACATCACCATCAGCAAGGCGGAGACCATCTTGGTGGTGAGGAATGTCCAGTTTCGACTGGTGATCACCCTTCCCGAGCAAGATCACAACCTGCGGGTGTCGCGGTTCTACATCATCATCCAGAGCAGGGGAGATTACGAGAAGAAGCAGGACAAAACCTTTGGCATTCTGTACTTCCGGCAGGACCAGCCGCACATCGACCTGTTCGTCTTCTTCTCCGTCTTTTTTTCCTGCTTCTTTCTGTTTCTGGCTCTCTGCGTCATGCTCTGGAAGATGAAGCAAGCCTTCGACGCACGGCGGTCGCGGCAGCTGAGAGAGCGGGAGATGGAGTGCATGGCCTCGCGGCCGTTCGCCAAAGTGCTGGTGCTGGTCGAACCAGAAGACGGTGGCAGCGGTGGTGGCGAGGACGACGTTGGGGTGGAGATGGTGGGGACTGGTTTGACTGGCGGAGGGGGAGGATTGCACTTGGGCCTGATGGGCACAGGGGGGCCGCTTCTCATGCCCACATTCCACAACCGGCGAGGCCGGCTGGCGCGTCCGACGCTGAGGCTGCACCTCCCCGTGGAGCTGTCGCCCACCCACGTGCCGCCCCTGCGGACGCACATGCTGAGCGTCGTGCCCATCGCCTTGGAGCCCACAGACGATGGGGTGGCGGCGGTTGGCACCGTGCTGTTCCAGTTGCCAGGTGCCTCGCAGGCGCCATGCCAACTGTGCATGGGCTCCACGCTCACGATGCGCATGTCTCCACCGCAGATTGCCCACAAGCCGCAGCAGCGCCGCCAGGCCAACGCTTCTGCTTGTTGACCTCTCTTGGCCATAGTCACAGGTTTTGATCTAAAAGTGAAGTGTACAAACTTGAACAGTGTAAATAGAGCATGGTTTATCAATTCCAGAAGTCGGGCAAAAGTCAGCAACCAGCCGTCAACAATCTGATGCATGTCCGGCAGATTTCCATGCTGACAGTGAGAGGAGGCTGCGAGGCTTGACAGGAATCTTGGATTAGTCAGCATCCATTGAGCACCAACACAAATCGATGATCCTGAACACATTTTTGACTCATCATCAGGCATATTCCTGCTGGCTGTCTTCATGCACCTGTCGGACCAGACGACATCATGCTACCTTTGGCAAACTTTGCGTTCTGTGCATTTACCTCATGACTGTACTCGTGGAACAAGCAAATGCACTTAGAATCACTGTTGTCAGGAAGTGACAGGGATGATGCAGAGAGTTGAACTGTCCACAAACATCTGACACCCATCAAAGTGCTAGTTTGTGCATGGTGGGGCTTTTGAAATCTTTGTTCGATTCAGCTGCCTTTGAAAAGGCTGTGAGAATGTTCAGGTGAGCAGGCAAGATGTATGCAAAGAGGCTTTTTTTAAAAATTATTTTGAGGGATAGGACTTTTTCCTGCACCCAGCAGTATGTTTTATCTCTGTTCAGATGTCAGTTGTCGTGGCGACTAACTTTTAGTACCATGTGGATATGCTAAGTACTACAACAGCACGAGAAAAGCGTTGGGGAGATTTACTCCTTGTGGCATCTGGTTGCAGAGTTGCTCGCAGCTACTTCTGCTTTCAGTGAATCAAAAAGGGCTCTGACCCGTGAGTGTGTAGTGGCTCTTCTCACCCGACCATAAGCTGATTCCAGGATTGTTACAGACTGGTCTGCACAGTACATAGCATGGGCTTGGAGGAAGGAACATTATAAGACTTGTGCAACCATGTGGGTCCTTACAACAACAAGGAAGATGGCAGCCAGTTCTTGATGAAATGTGCTGTTCAAGGGCATTTACGAGCTTGTCATCAGGACAATATGAATCGTGTCTAGGGTTTGGATGGCATCTCCGTATGTATTTCCTGTCTATATTGTATAGCACCTTTTCAATGATGCTTTGCTGCTTGTCATGACATGGCCTTAATTGCTGACTCAGCTTAAAATAGCATGCAAGTATCCATCAGGCCACAGAGCTAAACCAGTGTTCAGATGTTGGAAAATCCCTTGAGGATTAAATGTCTTTTTTTTTAACTGGGCACAACTCTCACGTGGCACATGCTGGGCACATTGAAGTTGCCTTATGCCATTGTGGCCACTACAAACAATTCGTCGGAGAGAACAGCTGGTCACAGCAGGCAGCAGAACGTAAAGGGGCCCATGTTTTGAACCTGTTTAGAACTGGTGGTGGGGCTGAAAGACTACATTCTTTCAGGAAAGGAATGATGGGTGAGCTGAGTTGTAGGAAAGTGGTGAGTGTAGCTTGTGAAAACCTGTTATGGAGGTCTGTGCACGCTCGGGAGGGCTTTGCTGGCACCAGGCCGATGCCTGTTTTGGGCTAATTGAAGAGCAAGAATGCTGGATTGATCATTTGACTGGCAAATGGATTTGAATTTTGATGGAACTGTGTTCACTTTCATTTTGAAGCTAACTGAATTTGAGAGCTACAAAGGTCATTGAAAGCTTGCTGAAACCGAGACATCTTTACATCAGGTTGTCTGTGATAGGGACTCATAAAGCAGGCTTGTCCTTACCAAACCTCAACACACACACACACACATGCACACACACACAGAACTATGAAATTTACTGGCATAGATCCGTTAAAAACTTATTCCTCCTCCCCCCCCCCCACTCCCAATGTCCCTTGAATTTTCTGTGTAGCATGCACACCTGATCACGCTCACATGCATGTTCATACTACACACACACAGATGCACAGGTGCATGCTCTTGCACATCGCTACATGCCTGTTCAACCAGGTGTATTGCATATTTCAAAAGAATGGCTGTACACTGCAGCGTTTAGTCGTGTCCCCCATTAGCACTCAGTCAGGAAGTTAAAAAGTCCAGCATTATGAACTTGTGAATTTCTCCTTGGATCATTTCATCAGCATCACTTTTGCCGGCCTGCGTCGCTTGGTCTCTCTGTCTCATTAAGTATGTGGAATGTTTGTTGCAGATTTTTGAACCTGAAATTTTTTTGTAGATTGTTTCAGTTGTGACATATTGGCCAGTGTTTTCGAGTTTGTATTGGATTAATAGGTTGTACTGACTATATTCAGAAATTTTAAATATCTGCTTGTATCTGAAACTGTCTTTCAAGCTTGCTTCAGAAATGTAAACTTTGGAATAGAACAGCACCTTAGAACAAGAGGCTGGTATCTCATATTTTAGTGTAATTTTTAAAGATTATCCATTTGAATGTTTGGTTTCTGTGATACTTAAATCGATATTATCTAGAACAAACGACTTACGTTCTTAAGTAATCATGTGAAGAAAATTTATCTTTGTAAAACATGGATGTTAGGATATTATCAGGATTGTCTTTAACTTTAAGACAAACCATGTTAACACCCTCCAACCCACACCGCTCCACCCTTTTCTTTAAAACCTAATTCCTGGTAAACTTGTCATAGAAAACCAGATGTGAGAAAATGTTTTCCAGAGGTCCCCCAAGCTCCCACGTACACGTAACTGATGGTCAAATAAAGCTTCACGTGTGGAAATGGAGGTGAGGCGACGCATTACGAAACGTTGACAAAGAATAAAATGTTGCTCCTTGCACTTGCCTGGGAGTCTGCGAGCCTTTTAGAGGTTAATCTGGAGGTGACTGGACTCCACAGGCGGTACGTGGGGAGCTCTTCTGCATCCTCCTACTCCCTTCCCAATCCTTGGTTCTGCCTCATAAAATACAATGTCGGGGCATGTCACAAAGTTGCATGCAGAATCGATACGGATGTTTTTGACACAACAGATCCAGCAGAACTTGCTCTGTTTCTTTTTTTCGAGTGGGGTGGAGCTGGGTGGATGTGTCAATATTCTTTGCTTGCATTTTGCTATAAGTTTTTCACTCCATGAGGAGTTTGCTGCATAGCTGCCAAATCCTGGTGGGGGGGGGGGAGTGGAAGGGGGCATCAAAACCATCACAACAGCTGCAAAACCAGACTACTTGCCTCATGCTCAACTACCTGTTGTTGTTGCTGTGTTTATGGTTCATTTTATCCTTGAATCATTTGCCCACTGTAGATATCAGTTCATCATGAACTCCTAGCCTAGAATTTACAATGGGCTTTCTTATTCTTTCCACAAATTTTTGAGCATTAAAGGTCGCTGGGTTATATGGCTAGATTGGTGGGAAGGGGTGTATACGAGTTCTTGAAAATCTTGCATTTGTTGTCTGCAATGGAAGCTGTTTTGTCTTCAGCTTCAAACCCTGCACCGATATGTGATTTACGGCTGGCATATTTTCAAGCACTCATTGAGAGAAATGTCTTTGGTTAAGATGACCGCCACAACAGTCACTTGTATAACTGGTTGGAAAGGATACAGGGCCACTTCAAAGTAGCTGCTCTGTCAGTGGGCGCTGGGCAATTGATACCAAGTTGTGTGTATTGCATTCTTGTTATGGATTTTATCAAGTGATCAATGTCCTAAGGTTCAGTCGTTCCCTTTTTTTTACAAGTTTAATAAAATCCATTCTCTTGTCATTCAAGTCATGCATTTCCTCAAGCAATCTACTGTCCATGTAGATAGACTTTGTCCATTCTCCTTAGGTGTAAACAAACATTTCTGCCCCAGAAACACTTCTGGCGCTGCAGGTGTAGCTGCAGGGACTGACAGTACGCTGACGGCTCTTGAAGTTGTCGCCAGGCATTTGGTAGATGGGTGTGCACCACTTTACACACTTTACAGTATGCTGACTGTGCTGACATACTGAAGCGATGAAACTCAAATGTGTGAGCCCCAGGAAAGTGACCGGGTGTCAGTTTTGTTCTGATTGTGTGCATACAATAATAGGCTCATTGAGATAGAGATATGCGAGAAGTACAGCCACAGAAAACTTGAACAGAAAGATGGCTTTATGTGAATTATCAGAACATCTTGCCATTCAGCTGGGTTGACAGGGAAACTGGGCATATTAACAGTTAACATCATATATGTTGTGACAGGTGACATTAAGGAATATTGAGGCAGGCTGTTTGATGAAGATGATACACAATTTTTACATATTGTAAACAGTGTTAAGAGTTAGAATGATGAGATGTTATTGCTCTTTCTGATCATCAGGTGTATACTTTGGGAAGTCTAATGTTTTCTAGTCACTGGGCTTCATGTGGTCCAGCTGATTGCCAGACCTGGCCTTGGTTGCTTGAATGCCTCTCTTTTTCATCCTTAAAATTGTCCATTTACCTTGTGGAATATATGGGCATGTATGGAAAAGAGATAACATTCATGCAACCAGTCCGTACTCTGGATGGGCTGGCTATTAGAGAGTGTATGGGTGTGGGTGATCCACATGCTTGTGAGTATGGCTCTTGAGAATTGCAATACATAATATGGGCATCATAACTAATTATGTACAGAACAATTTTTTGTGTTGTGTGATGTTACAAAAATCCATTGTTTGACTTGCCTAAAATTTGTCTTGTGCCTTTCTGTTGCTCATTTTGAGTTTTGCCATATTTTGCTCAGTGCATGTGGTTGTAGAGGACACTGGCCTGTGGGTGTTAGAGAAGTTTAAAATAAGAAATGGAGTCACAGGTAGGTAACAGTTATTCCTTACAGGTACACCTGTTTGCTCTTAACTGTCCATGTTGCTTCATACACCATGTTGATGTTTCTGTAATAGTTTAAGCCATCATAGAATGGAAGCTTAACAGATTAAACATGCCTCATTGGCAGAGGCTATGTTGACATTTTTAGACAGTGGAGAGTCTGGACTATTGGTGGAGCACACAGTTTGCAGAATGCACTTGAAAATGGTGTTTAAAAATAAGAGATGGAGGAATGACTTCTGAAGTCACTGGAAGAGATCTCCATCCTCGTTTCATTTGACAGATCACAACTTGTTAGTTGTAATAGTATTTTGTTCAGCATTCTGTTCCCCAGTCCACTTTTTTTTAAATTTTAAAACTGTTAACTTTTAGAGTGCACCCCCCCCCAGCTCCTTCAATGCTATCCAGCCATTCTCCACAATGGCTCCTCCTTTCTTCAGGATTCAGTTACCCCATTCACTTTTTGCATTTTAAAACTCTAGAGGAGTGCAGAGTTCCCCATCAGCATACCCGAGTATTCTCTTCAATGCCTGCTTCTTGTGGTATGCTACAATTGTCAACAATCTGTGTAAAATTGTTGCCCTTTTCTGCTAAACCAGGGAGCCAAGATTTTAGGCTTACAGTACCTAAGGCACCTGTAAGATTGCTCTTTTCGTCCACACCAAGAGATAATGTGCTTTTTGCCAGCTGTGCACAACTGGCAAATTATAAAGCTGCCTGTTATCTATTATGTTCATGCTTTGTACGAGGTGTGGACTTGATTATTTGGCAGGTGCACAGGCGCAGGTTGTTTTTCGTACCATTATTTATATGTGCTCAGCAAGTCATTTTTCATACCATGTTTCCAGTTTTCATGCCGTAAAATGCAATTTACTTGTACGGGATACTTGTGCTGATCACGCAAGCTGCCACAAATGTAGGTATGATGAGATTGTGCATGAGTATATGTTCACACACATGCATCTTATGTGTACGATAGGTTGTGCAGGTTGAAAGAGATATTTGGTCAGTAAACAGTGTCTGATTGGCAACTGGTGTACATATAAAATATGGTCTGAGAACAGCACAATACCATTGTAGACCCACACAGTTCAAGTCCAAGGGGAGAGTATTACACATGCATCCAGCTGCTGGTCTAAAAGTCATTGTGTGTGAAAATCATGACTTCTCATGTGAGATTAAACTTGTCAACCAAAAAAAAAAAATTGTTTCATATGAAAGGTATGATGTTCTGTTTGCATGCGTTTATCATTGTTGTCAATTCTTACTTGTCACAAGACTGTATCATGACCCAGAGTGCTAAATTCTCAAGTTAGCGATCCCTAACCGCACCCTTAAAACCAAAATGTTGTGCACAAACCCTGATAAGCCCCCTCCGTGCATGGACACACCAGTCACTCCATGCTACATGCTCACTGGCCAATTCCAACTTTCTCAAGCGCCTTGGCTGATGTCGGACGTCTCTCTCTCTGCTCCCATGGCGTGGCCTTTGACCTTAGTCTTCCCTACAGGTTCACGCCTCTTCCACTGCTTTGACAGCTGACAAGGAACGCGAGCTTTCTCCCTTTTGCTTGTTTTTCACCTGTTTGCTTCTTATTTTAAGCTACACGGTGTTACGCAGTGAATTGCATGCATCGACCTTTCTCGCCTGTCGCCTCCATGCGTGACGTCAAATTATGTATGTATGTGTTTATTAAACGTTGCGCGCCTGTCCACCCGCTTTCTTGATGGTTTGGTTACGTGTTTGTTCACTTTAGCTTTGCATTATTCCCGTTATTTGGTTTTTGTTGTGGCCTTACTGTAACGACAGTGTTTTTGCCTATTAGCGGTGGGCGCGTCCGAGATTGGATGCGTTTTTTCTCCGTGGCCCTTTGTAACCGGTGTTTTTTTTATAATAAGAGCGAACGCTCCGACTTTTTATACAGTTTTGCGGACCCGCTGCTGTGTCCACGTTCCTCCTCGGTCATGATTTGCTTCCATGAGTCGGGTCTTCTGTTGGTTCGGCGACCCAGCCTGTGGACTTGCGGGGTGACGTGGTCTCCCGGTCCTTCCGCCGTCCCTGTGCGCCCTGCCTCGCTGGCTTCCTGTCCGCCACCTCTGCTTGGTCCCCTGCATCACCACAATGCTGGTGGCCTTGGTGGGTTTCGCTGACGTCACTCGGCCGGTTCCGGCAAAATCCTGGCCTACGCGGACTTCACCTTCAGCAGTGTGACCTGTGGCGGTGCTACGCCTTCAGGCTGTGACGTTCGCAGGACTTGTGGGGAGGGGGTCCCCCAGTGTCTCCCATGGTGGTGCACAGGGGTCCCCTCAGTCCTGCACCAGTGGCTGGGTTTTGCAGCTGTGGCGTGATTCCCAGCCCTGGCAGTGCACTTTGGCTTCGGCCATGGGCCATACTTCTGGTGGTGGGGGGCATCGCTTCCGAGACATGCAACAGAAGTGATACGCCACTTCCGGTGCTGGTTGGTGCAGCTCACCTTCCAGTTCCATGAGCTCAGCTCAACTTGCTGTGACGTGACGGGCCGTACCTTAACTTATTGGACTCGACTTCTCAGAATTATTGGACAAACTTTTATGGTGATCTCGTAAAATGTAGATTTAATTGAGCAATCGTCACCAAAACCTTTACTGCAGCAGGTCAATGGTTTCTACACCAGAGGGTGACGACGCTATGAAATAATTTGAATAACTAGAGAAATCTACCGAGGGAAAAGATTCTCATACTCTGACACGTTCGCTCAGTCTCCCACAGGCAAAACACTTCTAGCTCAAGGGCCCCCACCCTCGTAAAACACACAACTGCAGCGACCCGTTATTCAACATATATTTCAAACACTAACTGGCGCGACAACATCAAATATATCTACAGATTATTTACAAAGAATCACCTTGCTCGTGTCTAGGGTAAGACGCTGCCTGATTACGTCATACCACGTGGTATCAGACAAAGAAGATAATCAAACTCCAGAGGGGAAATCAAATTGCAAAACGGCCTATGATCCCGCTCGATACACAAATACAATAAGTGACCGACAACAGAGCTCCTACTCTCGTCACTACTGAACCAACTATTTCTGCGATACACAATTCCAAAGCTACTCCACGACCAACAATGAAGCTATAACACGGCCACGATCAGCACTACACTCTTACCTACCCTTGGCGTATTGCCCGGCCACTAGCTTATGACGTCTCCTGTCTCTGGCAGGATAAAACCACCTATCTTAATTCAACCCGAGTCCCAGACTCTAAGATAAGTTTATGGTAAGAGCAGTCCTATAAGGCGCAACAGCAGTAGTCACTTACAAGTCTTTGTCTTGTAGACTTGTCGGCGAAATACAGCCCAGTGTAATCGTGTGATTGCTAGCTGAAGCTCTTCCGTACTGGCTAAGATGGCGAGGGGTAGAGGTCTGTGGATCTACACGTGTCCGCTTCTCCTGGTCTTCCTACATTAACTCTCTCTCCATGTCCTGTCCTCTCTGTGTATCTCTAATCGCATTTTTGCCTCCTTAAGTAGTAGGCGTTCTGATGCCTTGAAATGGGCTAAACCGGTTCTGGTCAGACTAGGTGGAGCAGGGCAGCTGCCATGACCAATGGCGTATCACTCACCTACCTAAGTGTGAAGAGAAGGGGAGGAGCTAGCTGGCTAAGCTAAGAGTGACAGGTGATACCCTAGGAGTGACATGTGACACTGGCCACGCGAATGGTAGTTGTGCTAACAGTCGTGACCTTGGCCTCCCCCGGTTTAGACACCAGGCCCAACCACTTCCTGGGGTGTTGCTCCTTAGGGCATGATGCATCGCTCATCCACTTCTCGGCAGATGTCCTTCCGGTTCGGTGCTGGCCATGAACACAGCCCCTGGCTTTCATAGTTCCGGGTGACCTGGCGACCCTCTCCACCTCCTCCTGGTTTTGGCCATGTAGCCCTAGCCCTGTACTTTTGAGTGTGTGGACATCGCTCCTTTGTCAATCCTCGCTCCTCCTTGTGGGGGGGGGGGTAGTGGGACCTACGGCAGATACGGCCCCACTTCCAGTGCCGGGCTGTCTAGTATGCACTTCCCCTTCAGTGACAGCTCTCGAACTCGGCTCTTCTGGCCTTACTGGGCCTGGTCATGCTTGCGAGTTCCCCCCCCCCCACACACACACACTTCCGGTTGTGGTCCTTGTAGCCAACACTTCCGGCACTTATCCCCATATGTCTTTTCAAGAATGAGAGGCGTGTTAAGTGAGGGGGGACTGTCTCGTCCCCACCTGGAGTGGGGGCCTAGATCCTGCCATGGGAGGCAGAAACCAGAATTAAGGACAGCACCTGCATGGCAGGAGGGTCACAAACTAGCGGACCAGTGTTCCAACAGGAAGCATGGGCAGGGCGACCTGCCAGGCCAGAAGGCCTAGCAGGAACCCCTGAATGGGCGAACCAGGCAGTGCACCAGAAGGGGAGCTCAGGACATGGCAGCAGTATCTATCAGTGCCAGGACGCCCTGATCACCCAAGACTCCATGAATGCACAGCCACTCACACCTGCCCATGGACAGAGAGTGAGGTGCCGATAAAAGAGCCAGCTGTGGGCTAGGCTCACATAGGAGCAAAGCAATTGTTTAGGAGAGTCTAGTCCGGGAGAGCGAGGAAGAAGGACGCGTTGTTAGTTTGGAGAAACTGTACAACGGACATTTGCTGATATATCTTTCCTCACTGTGGGCTAAGCTCGCATAGAAGCAATTGTATAGGGAGTTTAGCAGGAGGCGCATTTCTAGTTTGAGGAAGCTTTAACGGTCAACCGTTGCTATACGTACTTCGCTGTAGGCTAGTCCCATATAGCTACTTAGTAAACGATTTGTGAGATAACTGAATTTGATAGTTCTCGTCCTGGGAAGATATTGTGCGTTCCACGGCGAGATTGTTTTGTCAACTTTCTCATGTTGTGAAAGAGACAAGAACATTGTTGGGCCATCGATGGGTAAAGGACCTAACAGTGTAAGTAGTCAGTGTTATATCTCCGTGTTTCTGCAACTTGAGATTCTTAGTCTAGTAGTAGACTGTGAGTGAGCAGACAAGAGGACTTTTCCACTAGTTGGAGATTGGACGTTCCTCTAGATCAGTAATCTACGAGGAGCAAGGAGTTTTTCCTGTGATGGTTGGTCAAGGACACTCCAAGGGCACCTAACCAAACTCTATTTTACTTTGTTCATCATTCCGGATATCCACACGAGGACCAGGTCGAACTGCTGTGAATCTCCGTCGGAGGTGTAGCTGGGTCTTCAGTTCACCTTCCTGGATCTACGCTCTGCAGATCGAACATTGCATCTCTGTGAACCGAGTCTACTGTTATTTTCCGTTTTCTCCTGTACGGACTACTACTGCGGACCACTATTGAGTGTGAACATACACTGTGTGGATTATTCTGTTCCTGATTGGATTATAATCCACCTCAAGTAATTTTTACGAATTGTATTAGTTTAATTGTACACTGCTTATTTCACTTCCTGTTTTTTGTTCATCCACCTCTTTCCTTCCTCTGCTATCCTTTTATGTACGTAGTTCAATAAATGTGTTGAATTATCTGGTCGTGTCCCTTTTGATTGAAAAGGGGGGTTAGGTTTATAGGATTACATTACTTATCTCTTCCCTAAACTCCAGCTCACCCGATAAAACGTTATAGGGTTACCCAACTGGCGCTTCTTTTGGCGGACATGACCCTTCCACCTGGTCCTGGCCTTGTGCCGGTTCCTTTTCAAGACGCTGTCCTGTTCTTCCTGCACAGGCAGCTGGCTCTGTCCAAGGCACGCCTTCCGAGGTTCTCAGTCAACCTCCCGAATGCAGACCTTTGCCCATCACAGATCCTTGTTTTTTCTGGGCTTAGCTTGGGTCACGGTGCTCCAGGCAGTCTACCCTGTGCCCCGGACATTGATCGCCTTCCCCAGTTGCCTGCTCGACAGCTGGCACTGGTGGTGGCCACGCGGGGTCGTTGCCCCCCCCCACCCCCTCGTGGCTGTTTTTTCCTCCTGCTAGATCCCAGCAGGATACTCTGGTTCCTGATCTAGGAGCACGTGTATTCCCTCTTCCACCACACGGTGTGTGATCGTTGGATACACACATCTCCCCTTCCCCTGCCATGCAGTTGTGGGCAGATGGGGGCCACGTCCAGTTCCACTTGGACTGAACTCCAATGGTGGTCTCCTTCAACCCTCCAGGCGGCACTCACTCAGTTGACCTGTTTTCTTGGACAGAGGCCCTGTTTGTGAGCTCACCTTCGTGGCCTCTCCCTCTCTGCAGTGCAAATTACCGGCGCCACCATTGTCCTGCCGAATATGCTCAGCCGCCTGCACTGTGTTCTCCAGACCGAGTGGCTGCTGGTTCCACCGTTCTGGAACCAGTGTCTTGGACCTGGTCCCGTCCACCTCTCGATATTTTCCGACCAAAGTTGCCCAAACACCATCCGTTCCCCACCTCCCCAGAGACCCGGTGGGTGGGGTGGGGGTAGACACCTTCTCCTGGTTGTGGGGTGGGTTGGCAGCTTGTGCCTCCCCCCTACCTCCCCTTCCCCAGATGCTGTGGTGGTGATCGACTGCCCCAACCCCCCACCCCCGTCGGATTCACGCTACGCCTCGCTGGCGGCGCTGGCGTGGTCCACAGATTGTCTGCAGCTCAGTCAAACGGCTCCCCTACCACTAGGTATTCATCTTTTCTGTATCTGCTGTGCGGGTGAGATGGTTCACCCCGTCATCTCCACCCTTTGTCAGCTGGGTGTCTGTGAGCGTTGCTACGTCACCGTTGTCTCTGATGTCACCCGTGGCATCGTCCTGTTCCAGGGACGTGCGTATCAGGACGGTGTTGTTCCGGCTGGACGTTATCCCTATCCTCCCCCCCCCATCCCCAAAGCCCGGCTGCCACCCTGTTGGACATTTCTGCTATATCCTGATATATACCCTGACCCCAGACAAGTAGAGAATGCATGGGTGAAACTGCACACACATCTTTCACCCAGCTACCACTACACAGAAAGTAGTGATCAGATTTTAAAAAGCTGTTTAATTAATACTGAGGCAGTGTCAAAATTCTTGTTTTTAAAAACATGCATTGAAAGCAAAAATTAAAGCAATGACATAGACTTGGACAATAAACAGTTCCAATGGCTGCCCATTGTTGCAGCATTGACAAGAGGAAACAAAGATATTCTTTGCCTTCAGGATCTTGTTACCAAAATGACTGCAATGTACCAAAGGTAAAATCCATATTTAAAAAAGACATTTGCAAAGCCAGTGAAAAACTGTATTTAGCATTTTTGGTAAAGGTGTCATAGTGGGTTGTGTTTTTTAAAAATGTTTTTGGTGGTTGTTTTTTTGGTTGTTGCTGTTGTTGTTCCCAGCTTTGTAGTTGCTGATTTGTAAACATGAGCAGGATGAGGTCAGAGGTCAGGAATGATACAAGAAATGCATCACAACACACAAATCACGTTCAAGTACCCTCATTTCACACTGAGTATCATCGAAGTATAGCAGTCACTAAGAGTATTTGTATGCTTTCACAATAAATTTTCCTGGACAAAGTTGTCAAGGAAATGAATGGGGAAGGGGTTTCCACAACTGAAGAGTTTTAAGGGCACTATCCTGGAGCAAATCAAAATCACGGTCATCAGACTGGGAGAGACGTGTTCTTTTCTGAACCACTCACAGTCGTAAAAATTATTCTGTCGGTAATGGGCAAGAAACGATGGCGCAGTCTGGCAAAGCAAGACAGGAAGTCCGGGTCCAACATGTACGCATGCACTGCACACTGTTGTTCTGAGCCGCTTCCAAGATCATGCCATCTGCCTACTGCTACAAGAACCACCGAATATTTTAAATCATAATTTCATTCACATACATTTCACACACAGTGTGAAATTCCTTTTCATGCTCGGCCCATCGACTGTTGCTTTTTCCCTGTTGACTCCAGTTTAGCTTCTGCACTACAGCAGGCGAAACTTCACTGTCACCTGGGCCGAATCTTTTCATACTGATACCTGTGTCCTTTCTCTAAGTATTCCCCTTCCACAACATCAAATGTCTGTTGCTTGATGTAGTGAAACTGTTCCAACACAAAAGTGTAAAACTCATTCTCCATTTTCCAGATGGGTGATCCATGGATTTTGTCAATGGTTCCTTGAAGGGGTGCAGATTTTTTCAATGTTCTGCGAAGATGAGATTTCCTGCCTGAAATCAAGACGTTTAAAAACAAACAAATGAAATAACCACAGTGATCTTGCTCACATAAACAACATAAAATTGCATGCTTTCTTTAAAGGCTCCAGACATCTGAAGCATTCGTTATTCAGTAATTTCTCCCCTGTAACAAAAGTGATAAAAAACATTACCAATGTGATTTGACAAATCAGACACTGACGTGGACAATGACAAATGTGTTCAGGAACATGAACATGAGATGATATGAACAATGTGAACAATAACAAGTGTGATCAGCAGTGTGACAAATATGATCAAATATGGGTGGGAGGTGACAGTAGATTACAGTAATGGCTGAAACTGTAGGTGGGAGGAGACAGAACAGGCCCGAGTGATTTTTGCCATCATTTCCAACCCCCCTCCACCCCATCCCCCACGAGCTGCTCTGGATCGCGACCCGAAATCATGACCTCTGACCCTATCACCAGTGCAACGCTAAAATACGAGGATATAATCTCCGACAGCCCCTCGCCCCCTCCACGGGGACGAATCTGATTTCCCTGTGCTGGTGTATACCATACGCTGCGGATACAGGATACAGGGGTCTAACATTTGTTTTTTAATTTTAATTTGTAGAGGAGAGGGAGGAACTATATGGTAATACACGCCACACGCTATAACATGCAGTCAGATGCCGTCATTAGCCGGTGCCAGCACGCCAAGTTGACTGTCCAGCCAACGTGACTGATAAAAGTGCATGTGTGTGTTGTGTGTTGTGGGGGGTGGGTGGGATTAGGATGTGATGGGGGGGGGGTGATGCTGCAGAAACAACCATGCATTTGTTCTTCAATCTTAAAGTCTGACGCTGTGCTCGACTACCCACCGTTGTTGAACAGCTGCGTGGCGTCTTTGAAAAACCGCGGAAGTGTCGCCTCCAGGACCGCGATGAAATCTCCGAGCTCCTCCGTCACCCCAACCAGCAGGTAGTGCAGCAGCACGTTCTGTTTGGCCTGCTCCAGGGCCCAGCGACTGCCCGGCACCCTGCCAAACCAAAATCCACGCAGACGTTCTGTACCCGGCTCATCCTGTGAAACTTAGAGTTCGCTCACAGTCTGTACACCCCTCCCTATTTACCTTCAATCCGACACAGACCCAGACTAGTTAATGAAGTCCTGGGCAGGACCGTGTCAGCAATCATTCTCTTTTCTGGTCACAAAAACCGGGCTTGCGCCCAGCTCTACTCAGCATTTTACGTGCACGTTAAAAAGAGCGCGCAAATACTAATACTACAGTGCTCGTGCAACCCAATTTCAATTCATTGTGCACATGCATTCCCGTCACCTTCTGCAATCACAACTGTCTGGGACTACGAACTTTTGTAAGCCCGGAAAAGACAATGAACACAAGCATTCAGTTGATATAACACTTCCCTATAAATGGAACTGCCTGTAGTCCTTGTTTACCCAACGAAATGTCTGGATACACTTCGAAAGTGACAACCAGTTTTAAGCTGCAAGCTTTCTGTGCCACCTAAAAACCACTCTCTGCATACAGCGATGGGAAATAAAGATGAACAAAATTGTGGACACTTATATACTACGGCGCTACGAACCCTTGTGGAACCTATCATTCCCACACCTTGTGTCAGTGACAGGAAAAAACCCAACCCCGTACGTCTATTTAGTAGAAGCACACTAATTGTCTCCCGATGCACAAAAGCACAAACACACACAAACAACACACACACACACAGAGGCGACATTACCAGCATTCCATGGCATGCCCACAGAAGAACGGAATTTGTAGCCAGAGGTTTCCGGGATCGCAGTCCTCGCCATTTCTTTCCACGCACTCGTCAAACGTCTGCAACAGCAACAGGAACACAGCTCGACAGGTAATTCTCCGCTAGGTGGCCAGCAATAAAATCGCTCACCATCGACACATGGAAATCACTCTCGCTAAAAGACCTCGCCGTTAGATTGCACACCATACCTGGTGGTATTGTGGCAGCATTTCTCACAAAAATAACAGCTCTCTGAAAATATTTCGTCGCCAGCAGACGCCATGCCCAGAGCGCGTGCAGGACACGCGTCATAGCAAATACGTGCTGACATCCACCGTATACACGCGAAATTATCCAGACTCCTGCCAGAAGTATAACGCGCATCGTTAACGCTGACGCTTAATCAGTTTCACGCGCGCCTTGGCATAACGCTAGTTAAATCCTAGTAATCTCGCCAAAAAATATGATGGAAATTTTAATGAGACAAAATACAAAGCATATGGTTTCCACTGGCGCAGTAATGCAATTTATGGCAGCTTCTCCCGCGAAAAAAAAGCAATCATTTCTCGCCTGAAGGCAAAGCGCGTCTCGGGTCCCTGAGTCTAGTTACATAGTCGCAAAGAAACGCGAGAAACGCTAGGTATGTATACCTACATCGAATCATTCCCCTTATCTCCTCCCTGAAGACCTGAAAACGAACATGAACCCTGGCTTTGACACGATAAAGTGTCCACCGATTCCACTGTTGTAGAAGAGACAGGTTGGTGCTGTCGCGGCCTGACCTCCCCCATCCCCTTGTCGCGGTCTGACCTTTGCCCCCCGCTTGTCGCAGTCTGAACTTTGCCCCCGCTTGTCGCAGTCTGAACTTTGCCCCCCGCTTGTCGCGGTCTGACTTTTGCCCCCGCTTGTCGCGGTCTGACTTTTGCCCCCGCTTGTCGTACTCTGACCTTTGCCTTCGCTGGGGGGGGGGGGTGATCTGGGCTGCACAACCCTTTGTCATCTGGCCTCTTCCCACACAAATCTGCCCGTAACTCCCAAGCATTTCGCAAGGGACTTCATTAGGACAGACGCGTTGAAGCAAAGCGACTTCCAGGGAGGAGATCGTAGGGGTTCGCCCAAGCACGACGCACATTCGTCCGGTTAAGCGCATGGCTCCACTCACCTCCTTGTTGCCGGCTTTGCGTCTCTTCATGTACGGCCGGAAGTCGTCCCCATAGCGGAGAAAATAGTAGTAGGACACCAGGCGGTCTAGCGGATCTCGAATCAGGTTGATGTAGATCGGGGACTTCTGCACCCCGAACCTGCAAACACACAACACAATATCCACCGTATATTTCTGCAATTACACAATATCCACCGTATATTTCTGCAAACACACAACGCGTTGCCGTGGGCACAGGGGTACAGCCCGCAGACAGTATTTTCTAAATGTGGGCAACATATAGCGAATCAAATAAATAAATGGGTGTGACATCGGAAGTATGGAATCTTTGAGACCGCATCCAATCTTCGCTGCAGGCGGTCGGAGTACACTCGCTGACCTGTAGGTTTTCACTTGGGCCAGTGCTTGAGACTTTCTCCATGCAGCCGAAGTGACGTGCCTCGATCCCAAGGCAGCTCCAATGCCCACCTCCCCCAAAAAAGGAAAGCCATTTGTCTCCTTGTTAAACTTATCTCTCTGTCTCTGTCACACACGCACACACACACATGCGTACACACGCACCTGATTCGCCTCCCCAAAGATTACCTTTCCCCGGGCTGGCAAACAAGGCATTTCCACCCGGCTATTACCGCCAACATAACAGCCCCTAATGACAGTCCCTTGGCCGCAACATCAATCACGCCGAGCTCAAAACATTGCTAAACACCCCGCCTACACTCTCCTCCCCAACCCCATCACCCTTTTGTTTCTCCCCCCCCCGCCCCCCGGCTCCCTTATCAGCATTCCGCAGGCACTACGTCACTTTCTCGCGCGGTTCCAGAACCCGCGTGCGCGTCCCAGAATCTGACGTCAGCAGAACCGTGCTTCGATCGCCACGTCACGAGGGAAGCGATGTCTGTACGCACCTACCACTTGCCTGCTGGCCAGCGACGGCGACAACTAAATGGCTGGTAATGACTTGTTGCCTCAACTTTAGCAAGATGCGTAGGACTTCTCGGTCTGCGGTAAACGGTATAAGGAACGTCGAAAAACTTTGGCACCTCCGCAACACGGCAAACCTGAAGCTGTCTTTCTACAGATCTATTCGACCCTCAATTCTGTGATATCTATAACGTTATTCTTCTTTCACCCTCAGTGGGATATGAAGACAAGACATAAGCAACAGTACAACAAAGCAACAAAAGGTGACCAGAAATTCACTAGGTTAGCAAACGAATTAACCTATCTTAAGAGGCTCACAACAGCTTGCAATAAAGTGAGTAGAAACAAACATACAGCACCGGTTATCCATTTCCACGAAAGTCTTTGAGTAGGATTTTAATGAAACACGATAGCTTTGTAGGTAGTCGTTTGGTCCCTGTTGAGAGCAGGCGATGACATTTATAAGCACTAGGGCGGTTTCTGTAGAAATGCAGTTGCCAGTTGTTACGGTCAGCCTTAAGTTTATCACAGCAGAACAAACAATGGTATTCATCACCGATGTCGTTACTGTTACAAAGATGACAGATTCTTTCTTCTCTGGGTATTCTCCGTATTCTGTGCGTTTGGACTGGGAAGTTGTTGTTCAAGAGTCGGAATTTGAGAAGCGGTAAATAGTGGTCAGGGGGCAATATTTTTATGTAGTTTTCAAAAGTGAAAGATGTTTTAATAATTCTGTAGTTCTTATAGATGTCTTTTGTATCTATATCTTCTAACCAACTTTGAATAAACTGATCGCATAAACTTCTATCAACTTTCTGCTTCAACCATTCATATGAGTAAGGGAGATAATTTTGATTAATCCCAAAACCATTCAGTCCGACGGCTTGTAATGTTGATTTTACTGCTTGTATATAATTTGAGTGGAGGGTCCCACTATCGTGTAGCCGTAATATTGTTCTATATAAAATACTAGATAATTTTTGCGATTCATAACATTAACTAGTTTGAACCAAAAACAAAGCATCCTACTTTTAATTTGAACATAAATGGGGAATCGACCTAGTTCTCCAAGGACCGTGTTAGTGGGTGTCGCTTTCCTTAGCTTCAGTATTAGCTTATAGAATTTCAACCGTAATTTTATGGCCAGATCGTTTATTGGCGGTGCCCAGATTTCGAAATCTCTCCCCCTCCCAACTCCGTAACCCCACTTTTGGGGGAAAAACTTTGCCACTGTCAACAATTGTTTACCGAAAGTAAAATTACAACATGCATGCGTGGTGTGTATGCGCACGCGCTTGTGTATAAATATATATTGGTATATAAACGTGCCTATATAATACAATTAAGTCTACTAATTGACAAATCTTAAAATCACACTTTACTACTAATAAGCCCGATATATGTACATTTTTAACAGGAATGTATACGCGATTATGACGTCATGATATACCCTCTGCCTAATCTGATCTACGCTTACATTCTTGCTGTAGCTCCATCTGCGATTCTAGCAATAAACTATTGCAGTATATACTATACTTACATATACTCCAATAAAATATTCGTGTCTCCAAATAGGGCATAAAAGAAGGAAAGAAAGAAATACACGAATATAAAAAAGAAAATGAATGTATGTCATTTAAGGTGGACAATGAAAATAAAGCCGGAATCGTTATATAACTTATATTTAGGCTTTATAGTGTCTTGTTTTATAAATATATATATACATACTTTCACTTTTCACATAAAATGTCTCAAATCAGCTTTAAAAGTTAAATTTTACTAAAGGCTGAAGAGCTTGTACCAATATTTCCACTCTTCTGGGCAGCCCACACACACTTCTATCACAAGCGCAAGCTCCCCTCCCGTCCCCCGTCCCCTTCCGCTGGGACTTCTATTTTCCCATGGGCCACCGCGCAGGTCCCGTAAGTGCGATCAACTGTTCGCGTTGTCGGACGCCTTTCATACTGCGTGTTCATTCTGATTTTTCGAGCGCTCTGACACTTCCATTCTCCCTCGGGGGACTTAAAAAAAATCCTTGCTAGTTTCTAACCGCCAGTCAGGTATTTCTAGTCATTCGTCCATTGAGGAAGGAGGGGGTGCGTGCACACGTCAGCGCACGTCTCAAGGCGTTTTGAGGGGTGGGGGTGGGGGACAGAGTGAAACAGATCGAGTTCGTCTGATCTCAAAAGACAGATTAATTCACCCCCTCCCCAAACTCATAAGTCTTCATTGACACGTTTTGCCCAAATCTCTGTCTGCACAGGAAGGTCTGATCCACTCTGAACGAATTAGGTTAAATGAGGTCAGGCTTCCATTGCAGACTGGGCTGGTTCGACATCCTGGTCTTCGACTTCGCTGCACCGTGTGAACGCGCGTTCATTTTATTCAATCCCTTCCCCACTCCCAGCAATGACAAATCTGAAGTCTCATACAGAACAGAACGACACTTATAAAGGACCGCGCTCACCGCGTTTGTTGACACTACTTTGATATCACCATTTGCCCCCTCCCCCCCCCCCAACACAGTCGCACTGTGTGAAAGCAGCATAACTGAATCTGAGAGGTCTTAGTGTTTCGAAGATAACTGGAGCAACAAGCAGTGTGATGCCACAGAATCTGGGATGGACACAAAGGCGACAATAAACTTGCAGGAAAAAAAGACGGCGGAAAGCCTGACTTGACAACATCAAGGAAAGGACAGCACTTGGCTGCCGGCTCTGCTACGGATAGCAGAAGATAGACCCGGATGGCAGAGACTGTCGGAAGCTGCATCCCCCACATGTCCCCCCTTACGACCTTCTAGGTCACGGGAATGAGACGAGATGGGAGTTTGGAGTGGGCGACCCACAACGATCGAAATCCGATTCTCCAGCTTCGCGTCGTCCGAATGAGGCTGCCTCGTGGCTGATAATAAAAGCGGCTTAAAAACGGCAGAGCTCCCGCGCGGTCCCAAGGCTCTGTCCACTTGATGGATGTGAACAAGTGGGATTAATGCTGCACAGTCGTTAGGCCTTATGGCTGGTCGCAGAGTTCATTAACGGTCCGCGCTGAATCATTTCCTCTCGCGACCTATCAAGGGAGATAATCCCGTTTCGGGCAACGGTCATCTCGCCCGGAAGTGCTCGTAAAACCACGCCGGACCCCACAGACCTTGGCTTACCCGAGACTGGCGGACGGCAGACATTCGCCGTACTGTTAGGAACCGTGCACAGCGGACGGTCCGTTCGTTTTCCTGGCGTACTTCCGGCCTCTCTCCGCTACAATGTACGAGAAACCCGACAAGGTTTGAGTCAGCGGCTGATCTCGGCTTGGCGGAAGTTGGTGCCATGACCATTATTCCGTATCCAGCACTCACGAGCAAAGCCTGTGGCGCCGTGCCTAGAAAAAAAACCTTACCTTTCAGCGCTCGAGGCTGATCCTGCTTGCAAAACGGTCCTTTTAAATTAACAAAGGAGCCCTACACCCAACTCCCACGCCCCACCTTCACGTTGCGCTAATGCTGGATGTGGAATCTACCCGTGATTTTTTTCTGTTTCGTTTTTAAGAGCAAGGTGGTCCAAACCGGTAAATAACTTACAGGAGGCCCGACGTCGTTTCTCAAAGGATGCGAAGCGAAAAGCAACGGAAAACGTCTCACGCCACTTTGAAATAAGTGATGTTTCCTTTAACAAGTGCGCTGACACTGCGAATCGAGGTACCTGTTACTTTACAGCCTCTTCAGCTACCCGACTTCCTCGCAGACTCACTTCCCGGTGTTGAACCGTCTTCTCACATGAGACTAGAGGCACGTTTAACCAGCAGTTACAGCTGTACTGGCTTATCATGCAACTGACCCAGTGGTGTCTGTTTTTTTTCTTCTTCACGGGTTCCTTCTGTGTCTTCACGTTTACTGACTCGCCATCCGACTTGACAAACGCAGTTTTCTGTAGACCGCATTAAAAAACCCCACTGTAGTCTATTAATTACATGGTGTGTGTGGGTGGAAGAGATCGAGAGACTGCACTGTATGTAAATACAAGCTACTGACGCTGGCGTAAAAAAAACCCCCCGCTCAGTGACATCCGCAAATGAGCTTCTAAGCCCTCGTTAGAACGAATTACGACTGATTTCTTCTCCACACCACCATCCATCCACCTTTAGTCCCCTTCCCGACCCTCCCTCCCCACGCTCCGAGAGTCATCCATGCTTCTGTGTCGAATCCTTCCACTTCCCTCGCAAACCAGTCTGAAAAGTAAGCAAGACTTACGCCGAAACGTAAACGGCCCGCTCTGCACGATGGCATTTTCCTCGTTTGAAAATCTCAGATTAATACAGGACTTAAGCGCAGGCGCGCGCGTGCCACGCGACGAGTGTTCGATGCGAGAAATGAGCAGAAATCAGAACGTGCTGGAAAAAAAGCTCCGGTCTCGACGAAAGGTCAGAGCTGTTCGCGCGGAAGGATATTCGATTAGTCAAATAGCAGGCGGTCGCTAATATTTGCGCCTCGGATTTTTCCGCGACTGCACTCCCAGCTTGTTTGTACTGCCGACAAAGGGGAGGTTTGGGAACAAAGTGGGGGTGGCGGCAGGAGGACAGACCGGTGTTCAGAGAGCGACCCCACAAGTCAGTGAAGGGTTCGTGTGCCTCACCGTGGGGCTGAGCGGGGCCACACCCCTGCCGCCTTTGTCGTTGCACGTTCTGGCAGCAGCCATGCAGCCACCGCGCTAACAATTCAGCGTTGTTCTCCGCTTTGCACGCTCTATCATCCGACGAGCACACAGAACCGCCCTTTGTCTTGTGTGAAACGGGTCTGTTCATCAAGTTCTTGCAAACCCGTTCTCATCGCGGTTTCACCACAGGCGACTTTCCGGAAGGCAAGCTCTTCGCCTGGATCCGCATTCCAGAGACGACAACAGCAGAAGCCAGATGAACATTAAACGAGACGGCCCTCGTCCCACCTCAACCCCTCCCCACCCCTCCAATCGGTCCGCAGTCTCAGGTGTTGAAGGGTATGTTATATTACAGTCACTATTTCCCTGCTACAGCTGAATAGAACAGTGTTGTAAGAGGCTGATGCGGCATAATCCGTTTTTTTTAAAGTTCTATCAGCAAATAGGATCTCTTTTATTTCGCGGAGGAATCTTGGCGGAGGAATCTCGTCCGATCAGTGTAGGTCTGGGACAGGAGAGGAACAGAGCGGTAAAGGGACAGAGATGGAAGAGATAGGAAGGGAGGAGGAAAACAGTGCAAAGGAAAATAGTCCAAAGGCCGAATGCAAACCCTGACGGAAAATGCGATAAGGCAAACTGCCTACCACCAGGAAGAGAACCCATATCATCTCCGCCATTAATCCGCAGCGGTCTGAAGACTTCCCTGTGGATCCTCTCCCTCTTCATCGCTCTCCACAGCGCGCGGGGATAGAAGTATAGCTACTGGTAGCTGATTGTGATCTTCTTTCAGCTTCTGGCGGCGCGACGATCTCTTTCAATTATCGTTAAGACGAAGCCGTCCTCTCTCCCACAGCAAAAAACAAAACAAAACATATAAACAACAACAACAAAACAAAAAAAACATCAACGCGTGACCAGTATCCTGTTTCACAGGTCCACTTTCGAAGAAAGAACTCCATCCTTACAAGACCCTGCGAGATGTTACAGACGCCAAAAACGCAAGCAAACCCATGAGCCCTGACGTCACTTCCTAGAGTCGTTCGCGTTTTTTGCAACTATGACCTTTCGTCCTCTTTTTATCCAAAAAAAAAAAAAACTGCAGCTCATGAAACATTTCCCGACGGAAAAAATATATGTATTTTTTGCGGTATAACAGTTTTAAAAAAAACGTGTTCTGCATTGTATCAGACGATCGACCGCCTTGGTGACCAAGCTGCAGTGGACAGCCTGAACATCTCGTTACTGAATCATCTCGCCAAGAGTCCGCTAGCTGGGCGGGATTCATCACAGCACCAGCTGACAGCAGGCCTACCATTTTAGACAATGGTAGACATCGCGACTGCGAGTGAGGCATGATTTAATAATACTGTGGTGCTGTACTGTTTTGATGTCTACGTGTCATGTCGCGAATAATAAAGTGCGAAATTCTGTAATTGTACCGTGTTCTTACACGACACAGACGACCACTGTTTTGTGTCGTCAGTCCGCTCATGTGTCGGCACATTCATCGAATGTACGACCACTGTGTCGCTTTTCACATTCCTCAACACATCCGACTCGTGTCTCCAGCGTCGACAGGTAGATATAACACAAAATCATACAGTAAACAACCTGAGATTAACAACACGTACATTGAGGCAACGAACACATGTACACTGAGACAACGAACACATGTGCACTGTGAAAATGAACACATGTACACTGAGAAAACGAACACATGTACACTGTGAAAACGAACACAACACGTACACTGAGAAGATGAAACTCAACAGGAAGTGATGATCAGGTCGACACCAACTTGCCTCTCGCGCCATTTGGGAATCATGCCAAGCAGACTGGAAGCGCGAACTTGTGAAAACGGAAGATTCTACACGTTACAGATAACAGCTCCTAGAATGAACTCAATTCTGGCCCCTTTTGCTATCTCACAGCCACGGATCCAGTCTCCAACAGACCTGTTTCTTCTCCCCCTCCCACCCCCTTTTCGAAGAGAGAAGTAGAGTTTGCCGCATGCAGGCTCCCCACACAAGACAACGGCCAGCTAAAGATGGCAGGCCACGCTGCTAGCCCCAGAGGTGTCGCCGTGACAGCCTCGCTTCTGCGCCTAATTGTCGTTTTTTCTGCCACCCTTCTTACCACAGGGCCACTCCAATCCAGATGACTGGGAGCCGTTCCGAAGAGCGAAGTCATCCATGGACGTCCGCAGAGAAAGGTCTTCCCGGCCGCTAGTCCCCCACGTCCCAGCCATATCCCTCCCTCAACAAAGAGTCCCAGTCATACTCCTCCCTCAACAAAGACAAAAAAATGTATTTAGAAAAAGCGAAAACGCGAGGCGGTATTGGGCCAGTGGGAACGTTACTCTATTTACGGATGCAAACCGAAGGCGAGTTAAAGTTCTTGGTCACGTGATCTAGCCGGCCGTCTCCATCCCCATCGTGTAGTGACCAGACTCCCCCGCGGGGACCTGCGCAATTCCTTTTATGGTAATGGCGAATATACAGCGACTTCCCGTGGTCTGGCATTCAAACCGCGCTTGTAACCACTCAGGCACTCACATGCGGCCCAACCTGTAAGTCTGGTCAACCAACTACGCGCAGTTTCATCGGAACATTTGAGGACGACCGTCGAATCACGTTGGGCTGAAAGGGACGCGAAATTTATTTTCCCACACTTAAGACTGGGCGCTATTTCGATTCGCTGTTGTCACTTATTTCTGATGCTGAAGTCCATTATCAAGTGAACAATGAATGTCCTACGCCCCATTGTCTATCTTAGGTTTTTTTTAAAGCTCTCCCTCTGTGTGCGCAAGCGTGTGCATTGTATTTTACACATTCATACATCAGTGGAGTAAAAAAAAGGTTTGTATAGAAGGCTAACAATTATTTCTATCACTCTGGTCCCAAATAACTTCGGACAATGCTGTTTAATTTTCAGAGAATTGTGCCACATTCCTTCAAACATGCAAGTTTGCGAGTGAAAGAAAAACATCGGCAAGCAATGAACCACGCTGTGATTTCGTGCTAAACAGAATGTTTTTCACTCCGATTTGCATCACGTGTCCTCGGCCAGGACTGCAATCTGAAGAAAGAAATTTCGCAGACGGGACGGCTCATGGCTAACGTCTATCATGTCTCGTGTGTCACATGGCTTGGTACGGGTGGGTTGGTAGGCAGGCAGGTAAAATTAGAAGGACAATGCTTCCACCTTGCAGTGATTTCCCACTATGGGCGTAAGGGAGTCTTAATTACTAATCTGCACGGAATCAACCAGCATCATAGCTGCAATAAGATGGCAAGTGGAGACAGGCAGTTTGATGTTCAAGGATGGGCACGAACTCGGTACAACGTTTAACTCCATAAATAATAAATAATAATAGTCCGCAGCTCTACCTACAAAAGCTATCTAAGACTCCCCTGTTGGCACCTCGATCTGCCTCACCCACACTTCAGGGCACGCGGGCCCTCTGTCGGGCTGTTGATGCAAACACTCCCAGCCGCACCAGTGACGCGAGGTACAAGCCTGCAGCGCCGAACGGGCGGACTGAAGCTACCCCCTTCCCTCGCCCCCACCCCCACTCCCACCGGTCTCCAGTGGAAAGAACCAGGTAATCATGTTAAGGAGAACGTGTCTGAAAATGGACGATGGCAAAACCAATCAATAACACCAACGTTTCTACTTCCCTTTTCCATTCTTTCATTCCCTCGTTTTCTTTTCTTTGTTTCCGCATTCTGTTTGATTCTTTATAGTTTTTCTTCCATATTCCAGTGGGTTCGCATTTAAAAAAATCGGTACCTGAATATTTTAAAATAAACATTCTGCTGCATGCCGAGTCGTTTTTCTATCACAGTTTAGGGCCGTTTCTCCTTCTATCCCTCATGTTTTATTTGTCTGTCTTCCTCCTCTCTTTCTGGTCTCTTTTCTTTTCATTTTTGTTACGTCCTTTTATTCTGTCTCTACCTGCCCCCCCCCCCAAAAGTCAAAACTTTATGAACTTTACTATCTATTGCTGGAGTTCAGCCGACTAGCAACAAAAACCACCAGAGCGCGCGCGCGCAAACACACACACACACACACATACACAAACGCACCCACGCAGAGAGAGAGAGAGAGAGAAACATTTCCCTTCCCCCAAAAAACCAAATCCCTGAAAAACTCCTACAAACGACAAACTCATCCTGTCAGTCTATCTAGAACATCACGCAATTGGCAGAGGTGTAATGCATGTGGTACCAGCTGCATCTATGTCTCTTGTAGAATACATATCCCATACTCTACTTAAACATACTTAGACACACAGCCGTCAAAGCAGAGATGGCCAGCAATCTTTCTGAATATCGCACGCACGTCACAGCTACTTCACATTTGGTAGCCCTTGGTGAATACCTCATCAGAAGATTAATTGTTAGTATAAGCGTGTCTACTGCGGTAAAATGCATCTGCACTGGTGCGTCTCCAAGCTCTGGCAGCCGCATCTGCAGAACGAGATAACGGCGAGATCTTCCCGAGACTCGTGACATCGGGACAGCAAAGGGCCCGGTTTCTTCGCTACCGATGCCGGACCAGATGTGCCGCCATGCACCAGACACGGAAAACACGTTTTAGATATTGAGTGTTTTCTTGATATGGTGAAGAATTCACAAAAGGCATTCAAAACAAACTGAAGTTTTTAAGACTAACATAAAACATACATTATGGATAGTTCATACCATGCACTTGCAGACGCCATATTCGCTAACACAAGAAGACACTGAAAAATAAAAACCCTTCGTTTATGTTGCTGGCTTAAACGTTTCACACAACAGTGACGCTCATGCGTACTATTAACAAGAAACGGAAGCATGTCCTCTCCCAGAACATCCCTTTCTAACCCCCCCACCCCCCACCCGTTCTAGTCCTACCTCACTCCCCTCCGATCTCGTCCAACCCCCTGCAGCCCTCTCGAAGCCTTTTTCCAGATAATGCAATCGTCTCTCTTGCATACACCCAGTCCAATCTCATCTATCCGGCGCATTTCTACGTCCGGTCTGCCATCTTGATGGAGCACAATAAATATGGACAGTGTGTGTATGGGGGGGAGGGGGTCTGGTCGCTTCAATAGGATTACACTGCATGCTACGTGTTCGCCAGCACGTTCGCTCGGCGCTCTTCGTCTGGTGCACGGCTCGCTCTCTTCCTACCTCCTTCAGATGGATCGCTGGCCTTGGAAGGCAGGGGACCGTTGATGCTCGTCATAACGGCCAATACTGTTTCTTCTTTCTCCTAGCCACTGACCCCCCCCCCCCCCCCCCCCCCCCCCCC
>SMGT01002946.1:141551-155315 GCA_004794575.1 Lanistes nyassanus
TGTTTCCTTCCACTGGCCGGCCATGATCCATGCCCGCAGTGTTTCCTTCCATTGGCCGACCATGATCCATGCCCGCAGTGTTTCCTTCCACTGGCCGGCCATGATCCATGCCCGCAGTGTTTCCTTCCATTGGCCGGCCATGATCCATGCCCGCAGTGTTGCCTTCTGTTCGGGCGGCTCGATGATTGCGTCCACTAGCAGCTGCAGGTATTCGTGCACCAGACGCTCGGGCAATGTGCTTACGCCTTCCATCTCTTGACTTCTGCCCAGCCATACGCCGCTGCCAGAGGATTTAACGGCGAGCGAACTTTCGCCATGAGGGCGTTCGGGTCGTCCTCCTCTATCGTCCTCCCATGCTTCCTTTCCCGCCTTCCCAGGCCCGTCCTCGGCCCGTTCTGCCTAAGTCGCCGGCAGGCCCGCATGTATTGGGGTGAGAGGCATCCGAAATAGTCTAACGAGCCTCCCTCATTAACGAGTGTCCCGGCAGCGCTAGCCATTAGCTACTCTCTGACTGCCTGATTTATGTTGTTGTTTTGGTCCCACTCGAGCGGGGCAACTGCGCTATTATCCTCAACTCTCGAGGTCGACCTTTGACTAACTTGGTCCACAGTAGTCCACACCCCTGGGTTTCCCGATCATTCAGCCATCTTGGCGGTTGCTAATCGCAGGCCGCCAATTACCTTCTAGCGATTAACAGGACTCGCCAACCAGTACGGCTCACGTTTGCCGTATCGTCTTTCGGACTTCCCTCAGCACGTGGCTAGTCCGAGAAAGGTCAGTCCCATTATGCAGCCATGCCTTGGCTTTCGCCACATGACGAGTAGCGAGGGACTAATAGCAATTTCATAGTTACCACGATTAATCTGTCCTCCAAATCATATACGTGCTATATACGCACTAGACACGCGTATTGTTATATCCTGCAGTCCATGGCAAGGCTGATGTAAATCATCTTCAAAGTTATCATCTTCGATAATCTGTATCTTTAAAAAAAAACAAGAAAGCGCATATGGCAGGATAAAAAAATGTTTATAACATACTCCATTCCTTCCAATTCCTCACGGTTTCTTCGCTTGCTAATTTATTTCCTGGTTTTAATGGTTTTTTTTTTTACACGGGATGAATGTGTTCTAGTTCGCCGAACGCGACCATGTGCATACACAAGAATTTACATGTATTTATAAACACACACGAAAAAGCCTTTCCATTCTCTGGTAAGGCATACCAGGTTCCCATAACCAGCCGCATACAGTTATCTTGCCCTCACCATGCTTAAAAAAAACAACAACTGGAAATTGCCGGCAAGGAAAACAATGACTATTGGCTGAAAATGACCACGTGGCTATAGCCATATAACAACTGTATTTGGACGTCGGAAGTTCCTAAGTTAAAGGGGCACAATCACTGCCGACAGCCCGCGCCACTTTCGGGCATCTGATTATATGGACATGGGCTGGCTTGCATGAGTTTTGGTAGCTGCTTTTCTGGCCTTAAGAGTGGTCGTAAGGCCCATTCATCCTGTGCAGTTTACGAGCACCTTTACGCACGGACAAGAGGTAACAATGCTCATGCAAACCCGCCCGCCAGCCCTGAGGCTGACTGAAGATTAGGAAGAAGTGCATGTTATTTTTCTGTGCACTTTGTCCAAACTTGAGACCAGGAACAGCATTGGTGACAGGGCTAGAATTTTCTCGCAGACCCGGCAATTATGAAATCTGTTACTTTGGCGACCTCGGTGAGGCTCTGTCCTACATTATGGAAGTCATCCGCATTACGATGTGTCTGTGCCGCTAGTGAACATCGCTTACGTACAAGCAAATATCCATGCATGCGTGCCCGAGCCCGCGTTTCTCGCAAGCAAAACGGCGAAGTCGGCCTGCTACAAGCGCGTTGCGAATGTGGCAACAACGCTAAAAATGCGACCTTTGACCTCGCCTTCAGCCTGATAACCCCCTCATCCATAACTCGAGCCGCGAATCCGGGGAGGCCATGGGAGTTGATGCGTGGACGAGATGGAACACGTAATGAGCAGTAAATAGTAATGGCCGGGTGCAAGGGGTGCTGTCGCCGCCATTAGAATAGTTGGCGCAGGCGTTGCGCACGGCACGGCATGGCACGCTGCAGCAATTTTACGCCACGCGTCGCATGTCTAAGCTTTCGTGCCTTGCGCGACCCGACAGTGCCCAACCTCCGCCCTTAAAACCATTCTAATGCAAATGAAAGAAGCGAATTTGAAGCACTTTCTATAACACTGTGACGATAAAGGGTAGGAAAAGAAGACAACAGCATCGGAATTTGAACACAGCAATTAATAAAACTCAGTTTAAAAAAAAAATAGCCATTAACAAAAGTTCGTATCAATCACTATCAGTAGCGATTGCTCGAAATTAATGAAATCTTAGGTTCTTGCGTCGCTGTACGTTTTACACCCAGATTGAAAATAGCGAGAAAGCACGGGAAACATTAATTAACGAAGAAGAGCGCATACTATTTCTCAATCGAGCGTCATTAACTTGATTTGTAACAGCTATTTTTGTTGTTGTTATTGATAGTCTTCGGTGTATGTTGACTTTTCTAATTAATATTTGTCGCTTATAAGCCAGGTATGTGATTTGTTTAACAATACTTTTCTACGTCTATAAGTGATTATTTTTAAAGTATATAGCAATGCAGTTTGCTTCGGATAAAGGGAGGGTAGAAGGAAAAGTAGGGAACGCATCCATTTATTACGATTAAGGAAAATCGAATCGCGCAGCCAAGTCGCTTAATATCCTTTCTTTATGCAAGTGTAAATAATTAAAAAGGTGGCAAATGTGGGGGAAAAAATGACATGAGTAACGTGAAAAGAAACCACACGAGGGAGAAGGGAACTTAGTTCAAAAGTACAGATTCCCCCTCCCCAGTTGTATGATTCAAGGTGTACTGCGGGAACGCGCGTAGTATGTGTTGTTGACAAGTTAGTTTAGTTGATAAACTACGCACAATAAGGCATAACCAACAGTAAATAACATTTATTTCGTCATATCTGTGCTCTCTTCTGCACCCATCTCTGTCTCTTTCTTTCTGAGTGAACGCAATTGCGATGTTTCACCCTACGGTTTACAAATGGAATACACATGTTATTGTAATACTGACAGGCAGTCGAACGGAGGAGAAGCATTTATTTAAGCTGAAAATTTCACGCAGACTGCAGGCGGTTTGACGCCGCGATCTAAAGACACGTTAAGTCTGTAAACTTGCCACAAGGAGGAACAGGACGGGCGGGGAAGGGGTATTAAACATACGTTACGTCAACCAGCTATGCAGGCTGTTAAAATAAACATGGAGTTTGCGTCAGCCGTTAGTTTCTTGCTACTCGTTCTAGTCCTCATTTCCTTCCAAAACGTCACCCACACCCCTCTAAAAAATGTTCAATTTTTCTTCTGTGCGGTTCTATCTACGTTCACCATCTGCTAAAGCGTAGCTACCTAGCTTTCTTCCATCTATTGAAAACATTTTTTTTATTCATTCATTTTTCGTCGTTTAATTTTTTAAAATACTCTTTCTCTCCCTTTCTCTCTCTGGAGGAATGTACGGCAAGAAACTACAATCTCCATTCCACAATACGACATAATGAGGAAGAGCGCGGGCTACTCTTGAAGTAACAAGTATATGCACTAACACTTACTTTGCATTCACAAACAGGAACACTTTGCTTTCCCCCCTCTGTCCCCCCCCCCAACCCTCTTTACTGGAAAATAAACGTAAACAAACAGTACTGTTCTACAACATTAGAGTCTATGATGTTAGACTAAAATTCCTTTCAAGTCAGATTTCTCTTTCTGTTTCATTATTTTTAATCTATACGGAGAAATTCATTTAAAAAGACAATTTTGTGAGCTGTTCCATTATATTTTTCCTCCTCTAACTTTGCTTTAGTTCTTACACAAAACGCAGGCCTACTTCTGCCGAACTTGAACTTCAATCCCACCCATATCTGATAATTTGTACTGAAACTGAATGTGTACGTCACGGCACGTGTTTAGAAACATATATTTGGACCACAAAAGATTTCAGAAGACATGTATGATGACTCTCGTCACGAGTGGTCCACGCAAGAGAAAAAGTTTAAAGTCTGTCCCAGTCCGAGCTGGCACAGTTCGTCGGTGCCAGAAGTTCAACATCGAAACACTGAATTCTGTGGAGAAATCAGGCAATATAACTGCAACCCTGAGGACAATATCTTAGTTCTCCACCCTGCCGTTGAACTGTTGCCGCTGGTTAGCAAATAGCTACCTCCCCCATCCCACCCCAGTTGCCCCCCCCCACGCCCCCCTCTCTGAGTCCGTTCGTCTTGCTCTCTCCTTCCCCATTGTAACACTCTCATCCCATGCCACTTTTATTTCCAAACTCTGGCAACCGCGGTGTCTTGCAAATGAAACCTATCTCCCCAGGGTGCAGGCTGCAGAGCGGAGCAGCGGATTAGGTTAGTGACGGGAGGACGGGCTGGTAAATTGAAGGAGGCGAAAGTGTAGGGCGCTGCAAGCAAATGAGACTTCTGAGTCAGCCAGAGGACAACAGTCAGGACGCGACCATTGTACACACGCCAGTACAAGTACTCCATCACGATGCGCCACTTCGACGGACTGAATACAAGCGCTGTATCAGCAATATACAAATACACGACAAGCGATGCGAAGGGCTGGCACCAGTGGTTCTACAGCTGAGGGTAAGGTTTGTGATGGCTTTGCCTACTTTTTCAATCGCAACTCTACCGTCTCCAAGACTCTTTTCTTTTTATACAGGACAGGCACAAAACTGGCTTGACTTGAGATGTCTACCTGTATCCTGCAGCCCCTATGATGGCTGACCACAGACAGAGACGGCCCCATGTTTGAGGATTTCCCCCACTCGAAAGTCTTAATGTGATTTCTTCATTTAAAAAGCTGTTACAATAAATGGACGTACCACTTAAAACACTTCACAAAGTTCAGACATGCCTTTCGTTCGACATTTCATTAACAGCTCTGTTACTTTTTCTTATTCGCCTAATGTCGCTACTGTCAGACCTTCCTGGACGTGAGACTTGCCTCCCATACTACCTTCCTCTTTCTGCCATCACCTGCCCCACTTGCCCCGACAGTTGCCGCAGCCCACCACCAGCCCCACTTGCCCCGACAGTTGCCGCAGCCCACCACCAGCCCCAACTGCCCCGATAGTTGCCGCAGCCCACCACCAGCCCCACTTGCCCCGATAGTTGCCGCAGCCCACCAGCAGCCCCACGGGGAAAAGAAGCTGGGGCCCATGTTTTTACGCACTCGGCGGGATAGAGGTCAGAGATAAGGGGCAAAGGGTCGACTGGAATCGATCGCGATATCTTGTCGTGCAACCCTTCCTCTGATCTGTGTCGTCTGCGCCCTGGTGCTTATGCACAACAATTTGTCCCCCACCCCACCCCACTCGGCATCTTTCTAAAGTCCGCTTGACAGCAGGCCAAAAAATGGATTCAAGTGCACGTGCAATTTCAATTCAATGCTTTCGGTCGTTCTGTACACGACTAGTTCACTTCCCCACCGCCCTGCAAGTCTCCCCGACTCCCTCCATCTCTGCCTCGCGTAGGTTTTTGTAGCATGTGTGGTTTCATTCCAGCTCTTGCAACCCCCTGCTGCTCGTCTCCCCATCACTCTCAGCCTCTTGAGGTCCCTCTCAAAATGTTTTTGAACTCATGTACTTTCATTCCCGCCTTCTCTCTTTTCTGTCTCTGAACTTGCCTCTGTTGCCTCTATGTCGCTGTCCCTAAATCTGCACCTCGCCAACCCGCCCTCTCCTTCTTCTCGCCCGTGCATGCCGCGTGCGCACACATACCTTTACTCTCACAAAATCTTTTCAAGCCGCAAATGCATTTACTCTCCTGTGCTTGTACACAAGCAGCAGTGTCCTATCAGCAGCGTCAGAAAAATGTTGGCCATTTCTTCCCCCACCCCCCAGAACAGATACTTCCAACCGCATCCACTTCACTTTCCTCTCTGCAGTTCTCTTCCACCGCCCACCCCAACCTCAAGAATCTCCCCACCAACCCCCTCTTCGCATGTTCTCTCCCCTCTTCGACCTCGATTGTCGCAGGATAATAATCTCTCATACCTCTTCTTGCAAGCCAACTTAACTGCTCTAAAGCCTAATATCCTCTCTGCCTCCTCCCCCGGCGCCTCATAAAAATGCAGCTTGCCTCGCACTTTCAGCCAGGCAGACGCTGCGCAGCCATAATCCCTATGCCGCTACAAATCCCTGCGGGAACACAATGTCTTCACCAATTTAAAATTCTATGTCTTATCAGTGGACATCCGCTTCTGTGGGCGACCAAAATTACACGAAGACTTTTTCCGTTGCAGTTTCTATCATTTTTATACTTTATTTTCAAACTCTAACTGGAAAAGAAGCAAAAATATTTGACCTGAGCATGAAAGGCCGACCTCCCACGCTTGGACTAAAAAAGTCGAAGTGAAACAGCGGCAGGTCAAATGTCTGTAACATTAATTGAAAGACGATTAAATTTCGCCCTTCCTGGATTTACGCAGGCATCGAATTTCGCTATAATTCTGGAGGGATGACGTTAACGGAACAAATCTCTCGCCTAAAACGAAATGAAATTTGGTTACAGACAACAGAACTGGTTCCTTGCCCTTGTCTTTCTGCGACCTAGTCGAAATGAATGGCAGGTGTACAGAGCATAACGGTGGAGACTCCATGCATCGTACAATTTCTCGCCGGTTTTCAGTCTGTAAGATTCCCTAAGGCTTTTCTTAACAGGACGAATATGCACCCTGCTTTGCGAGATCTGGACATGCACAAATTACCAAGTTGGGAGAAATAAGGCAACCACAATCCAGTTAAGGAAGAGAACCCCGGGAACAAAGTAAAGAGACTTAAAAAAATAAATAAAAACGTTTTTTTACGTTAGCTTTGTTGTACAGTGTGACCTAGGCTTTTGGGGGGAATGTAAACTAATGGACTACTAAAGGTCAAACTTTTGAAAAACTTGACTAAGTTCTAGGTCACGAAAGTTACCTGTTCCTCCGCGAACGACAGATGGCGCCTAGAGCTGTCTATGCTGTCTTGTTGTAGCTTTGAAACAGCTCTTTCTGAAAAAAAAGCATTTAGCCAGAATTAATAAAGACGTCTCCAGTGTCAAGATGCCAAACAAGGAAATAGAAAGATTACTGGAGGAAGAAAGGGGGAAAAATACAAAGTGACAAGAGGGGGGGTAGTAATAGTAATAATAATAATACAACCTCTTGGTGCTGCTGTGGGGGGGGGGGGAAGGGGAGGGGTGGCAAATGCTGCTGATTGATGATGATTGATGGATGGATGGACGGGATAAGGACGATGAGGATGGGATGAGGAGGATGAGGATGGGCTGAGGATGGGATGAGGATGAAAGAACAATTGTTTTCCTTTCTCTTTCACGTCCATAGGTAAGAAGTCCGACGCTCCAGTGGAATGAGCCGCCTACGACTTGTGTCTGGGTTCATCGCTGGGCCTTCGTTGCGTAAGGACTCCTGTCTCCTTTCTACACATGCACCTGGTTCCTCTTCCGAAACTCATTCCCCTTGTGGAGATTTACGGGCAGTTTCATGTTTAGAAAGAGACGCAAACGTTTGTGCTCCACACCCCAGCAGGAGGGCACAAGGCATTAACGCAAATGTCTGAGATCGAAATTCCCGCAGGTAATCGACCAATCGCAACATAGAAGACAGGACAATAATAGCAGACGCTAAGAACAGGAGGCAGCAGCCACAACTTGCGTGGGATGAAGAACTCCGTTCTCGTCTCCTAGCGACAGAAACCTGTTATCATTCCAGTCGTGGCCTTCATTCTCCGTGTCTTCAGCTGTTGTGACTGCTGTAGCTACAAAACAACTACTAGTTGTGCGCCCTACGCTCGCATTTCCCTCGGGGGCCTGGAAAGCTCAGCTGGTAGAGCTGCGGACTAGCAGGTGGAAGGTTGCTGGTTCAAATCCACTGTGCAGACTCCATAGCCATCAATACAAACTGCCTGTCCACACTGGCCATCTTAGCGCAGCTATCGGTCTGGTGATTCCTTGAGTGCGTAGTTCAGTCATAGGACCCCATCCCCCATATAATCCATCGTCCTAATATGCACCCAGCTTGCGGCGGGACGTTAAGCAAGCAGCCAGCCAGCCAGCCAACCCTCCGTTCCCTCCCCCCACCTCTCCACACACACACACACACTTTTACTGCACTATGAAGTGCAGCTGCAAAGCTGAGCTGCACGGGCATGTCGTTATCTCGTTTCCACACACAGGATACAATGGATTAATGACCCTTGGTACCGCTCTCATTTAGGAAGGGAGGACTGCTTACCCGGAGTTTTATGTGCATCTTTACCTGCGGACAGGCGATAAGAATGCCTATGCAGTTCAGCCATTGACTGTATCAAGGGCCTGTTCGTTGTGGTTCGTGCGCTGCACGCGAATTTTTTTAGTTCTGCCCAAGCCCAGGCGCGCATGCGCGGCGTACCAAGTGCGCATGTCGGTTGCTAACCACAACAAATAACAAGCCACGACCTCTACACAACGTCAGTTCTTATAGCTACAGTGAAGGGGCCAATCCGCGGTGGTCGATAGTCGAGTTGTGAAGACACTGGGTTTTACTGTTATGTCGCAGGTTCGAAACCCATTTTAGCTTACATTTTTTTGGGGTGGGGTGATGTAAGGGTAAGGTTTGGGTTTGGTATTAAGTGGGACTTCTGTTTATGGATAAGTTGAAGCCTGTGCCTTTCCGCTAAAAAGGATGAAGGTGATCTTCGCATGCGTCCCCGGGCTCGGGTAGAACTCAACTGGAAAAACAAGAATTTCGTGCGCCGCACGTCCTCAGGTCACAACGTCGCGCCGGCACGAGTTGTAGCCCTTGGGCCAGCTATGAATGTTCAGACAAACGCACTTCATTTCTGCCAAATGTTTTTCCCCTTTTCTTTTTTTTTTCTTTCAGCTCTGCTCTGTCCGTTTCTATGCAGCAATCCAGAGACCTCACTCACCCCACCTCTCTCCCCCCTTCTGTTCCCTCCTTCCCCGCTCTCTTTCCTTACCTAGCTTCTCTTGCTTTCTCCCTGCACTCTTCTCACTGCTCCCCAAATTTCTCTCGCATTTTACATTTCTCTCGTTTTCATCTTAACCCCTCCTCCCTCACTCCTACCCTCGTTTTCTCTTCCTGTCTTTCTTTTCTACCCTCCCCGGCTCATTCCTCCATCCTGTCTCCTCTTTCCTGTGTGCCGTTCTCTACCCAATCATATGCACTCACGCAAAGAAGAAAATCAACCTTTAACGAACCTTTTTTGGGAGGTGGGGGGGGGTGGGCGAGGGTACTCTGTGTAGATCCACATTTCGGAAGTGACAACTGTTTCACTTTTCGAGATCATAACAAACCAATGTCACCGTGACTTCATTTCAGGTTACTAACGCCAGAAATTCTTTCCCGTCGCGCTTGGTCATCACAGAATTCAAGAACCACCAAGCAAAACCTTAAATCCGCTGACGGCGCGAACCATTGCAAGATTCTTACCATGTCTCAATAATCGCTTCAGTTCTCGCCGTGGCCAATCGCTGCAAGAGATCATATCACGTGCTAGTTACTTCCCACGTTGTAAAACTCTCAGAAGGCGCGGTTTAAATAACATCCTGCGCGCCGTTGATGAAGACCTGCGTGTCTCTAAATGTTTACGATCTCGGCTGTAACTGAAGCTCGTAACAGATTCTCACGCTGCCACTGCCTGCACTTGAGGCCAGTTTAGGGAAATGTTTTACTTTTAAACTGCTTTTCCTCCCTGCTACAGGGAAACCGGAGGTAATACCATAGGATGGGGGTTTAATCCTGTGAAGAGTTTTAGATCTGAATATTTACGATCCCGGCGTCAACGCTAAGAGTAGATTCTCTGGCAAAGGTTCCGGGGGACTCCATCCATTTCTCAGTATCTGCAATCTCCTTGACCCACCAGACCCCAACACGTGACAAGGGGCCAAAATCAATGCAGGCAACAGTATTACAATCAGAAGTGGTGGCCCGAAGATGGAAGAACCACAGTCATTCGCGGAATGCAATATCGAGACACACTAGTCCGATGGGCCGGGGATGTTTGCCAACTGTCCCATACTTCTATATTGAAGACTCGTATCCGAGTGTGAATCAGTGTCAGAACGCCTGGAGTAGGCTAAAAATAAAATGGGACCGGCAGCAACGGAGTGTGTCCTGAAGCCAGGGGATGGGGGTGGAGAGTGAGACAGTACGTGAGCCATATAAGGGCATGTCGATGGTTATGCAACTAAGCATGAGCCATCATTTATTCTATTTATAGCCTTCACCTATAATTATTTTGGCGTAGCCAAGTTTCAGAGATCACCTGTAGTCAGCATGGTCAAATTTGGTCCGGACGGAGAATGTAAGCGGATTGTATTGTACATATTGTACAAAAAACTTTTTTATATCTAATTTCTTTTTGTTTGTTTGACGCGCTATCTCGCCAACTAGAGGTGTTTTCTAAAACCATTATTTTCATAATTTAAACGCATGCTTTCCAAAATTCGACGTCCCTGTGGGCTTCATAGCTACCCATTATTTTCATAATTTAAACGCATGCTTTCCAAAATTCGACGTCCCTGTGGGCTTCATAGCTACCCAGTGTTACCGCCCCCGAAAAGGTTAAGAGTTAACGGTCCTTCCGTACTTAGCCGTTGCAGTCGCTAATGGTTGTGGGCGAGGAGATTGTGTGGTGGCCTGTCCACTGGCTTTGTTGCTATTGTTGCAGCTGCTGGCTTCTCGACCTCCGTCTTTCTCTCGCCGTGTTTTTCCTGGGATCCCGCCCAGCTGCGAGGGGGTGGGGGTGGGGTCTTGATGATGTTTTTCGTACAGTTCTTTACACGTTCCCTGCTTCCCCAAGTCAAAGGCAGCGAGGTACCCGATAAAGCCACAAAGGCCCGCTACTCTACGGGTGCTGCTTTTACGGGTTTCACCAGCAGAGTACTCGGCCCTGTGTCAAGTACCGCAAAGTGGAGCCTGTTTTTACACCGCGATGCATTACACCGCTTCAAAATAATCGTGGATCGTCTCAAGCATGCGGGTGAAACTGCTCGCGTGTCGCACGCCTGTTTGCCCCAGAGACTATGGCCACTTTCATATATAAAACAGACCCAAGCGTTCACACAACCCAGCTCCGGTCCAGACGCTGTTTGTCCTTTTCAAAGTCCTGCAAAGGGCACTGGCCAAAGATTAATGAGATGGTCGGCAAAGGACAGGTTTCATTACCCCCGATTCCTACCGAGAGTGTTGTCGGACCAGGTGGCGACTACTGCTCGAAGCCCGATCTGAATAGCACTGCCTAGAAAATTTGCTGGTGTCGAAATGCAACTGGCTACCAAAGCTGTGTTCTAATCTGCCGAAAGATCGGCTACTTTCGCCAAAGAACGGACATCGCGAAGTGAAAAATGAGACGCCATGAAGTACATGAACGGGATTCGGCCCTTCGTTGGCTGTGCTGCGTGCAACCGGAAGTTGGCATCGCGATATGTCTGCAGTGCGCCTTGATTGGCTGGATGTTGGTGGCCCTTTCGTGCGGAACTCACAGCAATACAACATGAGGTTTACATCGCCTCGACGTCTTTTGTGGCATAATTATTCGGACGGAACAGTTCCTGAAGTCACTTTCGCGAACCGCGCTGTGCAGTCCGCTCTCTTAGACTCCTTCGGTAGATCAGAACACGGCTAAAAGTCGATATCGAGGATTGTCGGTAATTAAGCACAATCTCTGGGCTATTGTATCAGGTATACGTCAAAATGTCAAAGTAAAGTAAAAGTCGTTACGTCGGCTGTGCAGTCTTTAAGACGACAACAGCGACAATACTCGCCTGCCCGTAATGGCAATGGCAGGCTTAAAACGTTTCTCGCGCATCCTGCACCCACAGGGACGTCGATGGTCACGTGCTAGAAACGCGCCCCCACCTCCCTTGACGTTCTTGCGCAATGCCTCTGACATAACTGCTTCATATTCCACCCTTTATGAGCGGGCCAAGTTGCAATGCGGACTTATATTACGTGGTTGATTGAAATGCTCGTATATCCTCAAGTTTTCATACGTAAATGTGCCCATAAATTTAACAACTGAATGGGCGTTCAGGTACTTTCACGAAGGCCAAAAAACAATCCATGCACCCTGGCCCGTGAAATGAGTCAGGTTGTATCTTATACTCGCCAAGTTTACGAATTTAACCCAACCCCGAAAAAATCGAAAACTACCACAGGTACTGAACCAGCTAATTTTCAAAAGCCAGCGCCTCAACCACTACTTTCTCGACTATGACGGCTTGCTCTGTTCACTGAAGCCAAAGAAGTTGTGCAGAGACGTCCTACTGAATGTCAATAGGTTCCCCGATTGGCACACCCCACTTTGAGGCAGCTGAGGCCCCCAGAGCCGACATAATTTCGCTCCCTGGCACCAAGAAAACGTTTAGAAATTCCATGGAAAGACTGACGTGTGAGCGCGTGCATGCGTCCGCGCATGCGTGTCTTTGAGAAACAAGTACCCTGGTCAGCTCCTGGACTACGACACAGACATGGGCAACGGTAATGGTCATAACATGGCCTGACAAAGAAAAGGTAACGATAAAGGTTGTCTCGTGATTTGTTTTAGATCGTGGGGGGGGGGGGAGGTGCTGTATATAAGATCCCCACTTTTGAGGACCGGCATCGTGAGAACGGTGCCTTTGTGCTCTCCTTCGCTTGCCTTACCTCCCCTGACCATCAGACACCCAGACCCAGCTGGGTTTACTGGGGGATGCATGATGATGGTACTTTTTGTTCGGGATGTTGCACTTCTTTGCAGATTTGTGTTTTCGTTTGCACTATTACACCAACTTGCACACGTACGCGTTTAGTCGCTTCAATTACACCGTGTACATTCCCGTTTCGATTTTACACTCTGCGCTGACATTTCGCATCTATTGTTTGAATACGTATGAGGACACGTTCTCTGTACTCAACTATAACAAAATGTATCGATCCCTAGAGAGAAGGTGGGAGGGGTTGGATAGCTCAGTTGGTAGAGCTGCAGAGTAGCAGGTGGAAGGTTGCTGGCTCGAATCCTGGTGTCCCCAAGGATTATTTCCATTTCCTGAAGTTAAGCATTGTGCAAACTGCATTCGGCCGTTTCCCGCACATTAAAAACTGCCTGAATAAAGAAGACCCCTCCTAAATACCAGAACATACCGAGGGAGAAAGAAGAACGAAAGAAAAGGTAGAAAAAACTATGAAGCAAACATAAAACGCACTTAACAATAAACAGACACGCAAATGGGTTACGCCAGCGTACGCATCCCTTTTCATGGGCGAGTCTTAAAATCTTTATCAAAGACGGTCTGCTCTAATTAGTTTACGGAGCTCGTTTGGCAAGAGCGAAACAGCCCAATTTCTAATCTGATGCGCCAAACCGAAGACCCCCTTCCCATACCGCAAAATATAAGGCATCAGCTCCCACAAGTCACGTGTGCAGGTACAGAAGCTACTGGAAACGATGAGGCCTCAACAAGCCGCCGTGGCCACTCATTGTGCTTCCTTTCATCCTGCATCAAAGGCCACGTGTGAGTTGAGCGAGCCGGAAGGGGAGACTGAGGCAGGCCTGGGGGGGGGGGGATCAAAGGGAATATTTTTCATGAGCGCATTCTTATCGTAGCGCGGGTCGCCGCACTTACCTGCTTTTAAGACGGCCTGCAGAAAGTGAAAG
>SMGT01002946.1:164784-178170 GCA_004794575.1 Lanistes nyassanus
AAGGGGATGTGTAAGTGGTTTAGCTAACAAAAATTTTTTAAATCCCGGGCAGCGGGGACCCCTGGTTGGGTGAGTGGGTGGGATGGGTGGAGAGGCGAGGTGTGGGGGGCTGAAGACGGATGTGTAATGGGTTTATCTAAAAAAAAAAACTACCGGGCAGCGGGGACCCTGGCAGGGTGGTGGAGAGGCGGGGTGAAAAGGGGCGAGGTCTGGAGCGTGGGGGCAGTGGGTGTTTCTGGGGGGGGGGGCTGAAGGGAGATTCTAAAAAAAGAAATCCCGGGCAGCGGGGACCCTGGTTCGGTGGGTGGTGGAGCGGTGGGGGTTTTGAGGGTGGGGGCGCTGGTGGGGGAGTGGGTGGGGTGGGTGGAGAGGCGGGGTGTGGAGGGGTAGGGTTTTCAGGGTGGGGACGGTGGGTGTTTCTGGGGGGCTGAAGGGGGATGTGTAATTGGTTTATCTAAAAAATCTCGGGCAGCGGGGACCCTGGTTGGGTGGGTGGTGGAGAGATGGGGTGGGTGGAGAGGCGGGGCTGTGGAGGGGTGGGGTTTGGAGGGTGGGGTCAGTGGGTTTTTCTGACCATAGCGCGTCCAACAATAGTCGACTGACTATGGCGCGTCCAACAATAGTCGACTGACCATATCGTGTCCAACAACAGTCGATCGACCATGCGTGTCCAACAATAGTCGACTGACCATAGCGCGTACACTAGTACCGGATGTCGCCAGAGCAACTGGCTGGTCAAGCCCACTTTGTGAAAAGACTTTTCGGAGTGGACCGAGCTTCGCCGACAGCCGAATTCTGTCGCTTCAGGAAACCTCTGACCGCAGAAGCTTTGGAATGGGGAGACCACACACCGCCTTTCAGAACTACAGAGGGTTGGGTTGAGACGATGATGCACGCACGGTCGTCCACGAATTAACGCACGTGAGTAGGCACACATCCATGCTTTCATTTTCAGTGACGCCTGCGTTGTGCCAACGTGCAGATCAAACAATCTTCACCTGCCTTTCTGAGGTCGGTTTTCAGACAGCAAACACGGGAACATCTGACGGATTTCAGAACGCTACGCTATTTGGAAAACTCCCGCCAGAAATGGCCGGAATCTCGTCCCTGCAGCCGGACCCCTACCATCGCCTTTCTTTCCTGGAAAACGTTTCCGAGATTTCTGAACGCAAGACTTCGCTTCGAGTTGCGCCTTTCTCGACTCTATCGCACAAGGACATCAACAACGCCATTTACTTTTCACGATCGCGTTGGTGTGGGTCTTTGCCTGAAATTTACGTCACGTCCTCGCGGGGGCGACACTGCTGTCTCTGAGTTGGCTCCCTCTGAGTCAGCATCCGCAGCACGTAAAAGATCTAATTCACTGGAGCCAATCAAATGACGACCTCTAGTTCGGATGTGTAAAAAGCGGAGCCAATCAAATGGCGAGATATATTTCGCAGGTCTTTCCGGGGGCGGGGGAGGGAGGAAGTGGGGGATGTTTCGGGAGGAGGGGGATTTAGGGTAAGGGGTGGGGTTAGGGTGGGGGCTAAGGCAGAGGCAGTAAAGATCTTCCAGGAAACTAACGTTTCAGGGGTGACCCTAAGAGATTAGCATATTTTACGTCAGACTGTATTTTGATTGGCTCCAGTTTTTCTGCGCTTTTTCAAGCTCGCCGAACTTTTTTGATGACGGAAGATGGAAGATAATGACAGGCGAAGTGCACGCCTAACGGCTAATGACAGGTGTACGCGACAGTTTCGTGACGTGCGTGGCAATCTCCCGCCGTGCACCTTCCCCAGCCCCCCCCCCCTTCTTCCCACACTAGCCATCCGCTCGTCTGACGATAGAATCGTGTTTCGTGTCGCAGTGAATGGCAGCAGTCAGCAAGACAATCACAAAGAAACAAAGCCTTCAACTGATAAAGCAGCTGCAAATTTGTCTCACATGCGCGCGCGTGCACACACACACACACACAGACGCGTGCGCCTACCCAGAACACACCGGCGCATTCTCTCACACACACACACACTCTTGGCGCGGGCGCGTCCACGCACCCACACATATAGAAGTTTGGCGTTTTAGCCGAGTCGATGAGTTTTACGTCATGTAGCTGCCCCTGGAAACTCCTACAATATTCGGTCGAAACATTCCTGTTGTGCGAGACACAAAGCATGAATGAAGCCTTGCTATTTCTGTTTCGGTCACAGGTGGTTTACCATCACTCTCCCCCACCCCACTCTCTCTCCCTCTAACATGTGCCCTCATGCGTACATACACACATGCATCATCTCTCTCCACTCCCTCTCTCTTGTATAACGGCATTTCTACGGTGACACTAATACCTCTTCCCACCCTCACCCCCAACAAATATCCCTTCAACGAATTCATCAAAAAATTAAAACTGTAATTATGCTTGACGTACAGTGCCTTACTGGAATGTCCGTGTTGAAAAGATAGTTAATGACACCATAAACTGGCGTAATTTCTGACGTTAAAGTTGGCTTTCTTGCCTGCCCTTCACATCGTAAACATTCACTGGAGTGTCTCTCTCTTTCACTGTATGCGTCCCGATATGCACATAGTTTGCGACTGGACGTTAAGCAATCCCCCCCCCTCACTGTATGCATGCGTGCACCAAGGTAACCATGGCGACTTCAGCACCCCCGTCCTTCCTAGGCAGTTGTGGTTACGTTAATCGCCTTGTTTGCGATAAGCGCATGTTGTTGTTCAAAAGCACATTCCTTCTTCTAAAAGTCTTTATGGTTAATTCTGATTTGTTAAATTAACTGCAAAGGACTGTGTCAGCACATTGGAACTAATACTGTACCCACTGCAAAAATAGAATTTTCGTCACACAAACAGGCGATTTATAAACGTGACGTTAAAACTATAGTGAAGAAAAGTTGACCAGCAAAATGATGCTGAGTGCTGTTGAAAGTTAAAAGCTGAAACTTCGTTAGCTGATGCAGAAAGAACTGGAGTTCAATAACTAAAGCCGGCCTCAAACGGTCTGACAAACTCAACGCAAAAAAGTGAGAGAAATAGATGCCTCATCCACTGTAAGGGATAGGTGCGCAGTGATTTATCTCCACAGCCCGCCCCGCCCAATCCCTTCTGTGTTGTCAGTGTTCTGTTAAGAACGAGCGAAATATCAAAGACAAACATACCTTTAGACGCAAACATGCGCACTGATAGGTCTCTACAGCCCTCTCCGCCTTAACCCTCCTCCCAGGGTCCAATCCACCATTTCCCTCCCATCCTTTCATTAGGGAGAGAGGGTGCAATGGCGCAGTTCTGCCAGTCCGCAGCAGCTCTGATCATGCACACTGGAAGCCAAGTCGAAGGCTGGCAGCATACAACGTACAACCTTGGAGTCTCGTCACTGGCCAGTACTGGGCAGGGTGTAAAAAAATGCCCCCTATCTCCCGCCCCCCACCCCAATAAAAAATCCATAATCCAAGAGTAACCTACCCTTTGTACGCTCCTTCAACGGCTACGACTAACACCACCACAGCTGGCACGACGACTTCCCCGTGAATCTCATAGCAGGAGTCTTTAACGAGGGGCTTACCTGTCCTCCCATGACTTTAGAAATAAAGACAAGATACAGTGCGCTGTCGTTCCTTTCCAAGATACGTCATTTCCTGAGATAAACGTATTTTATTGTGTCAGCAGTGACCAAACTAAGCAACTCCCACGCGAGTCGCATGTTTCTGGAAGGTTTTGCCCACTGCGAAGCTGATCTGAGCCCTGCAAAGCGATCAAAATTAACACAGCGCACTGTTCCCTTCCAAGATCCCAGTAAATTTCTTTCCCGTGATGCACGCAGCTTACACCCGTAGTAGCAAACTAAACAGCACTGAACAGTTTCCAAACAAACTTCCTCTCTACCCGTTCCTTTATCGATTTATCCTTCAGTGTCACTGCCTACAAAAATTGTCATACTCCGTTATCTGTACCCAAGAAACATTCATCTTTAACTAAGCAAACTGAAAAAGTCTTTTTTTACGCTCTTACACCTACGTATCTCCGTTTTTCGTTGAAAAAAGTTTTTTAATAGATTTTTCTTTCGGCCTCTACATACCTACGAACATAACCGTCTTTCATTTTTTGTTTTACGTCTTTTGTTGAGGCCTCGTGTTCTTTGCGTTGATTGTACTGACTGCGTTGTCTTTATGTCTATCTTCACCTCGTTCTCTTTAAAAAAAATCACTATCGAACATTCTTCTTTCTCAAGCCCGCCCCTGATGAAGGATCATCAACCACGTCTGGGTCTCTCTCTTTAACAATGCGGTGAAGTTCTGATAAGCTGAGGCCCGCTTTAGCAGCGTTACGCGCTGAGACAAGCAGTTAATGTGCTGAAGGGGGGGTCACGTGCCACCAAGGTAACCAGGAAGGAGGAGCAGAGAATAAACGTTTTTCTATTTTTGTTTCTGCCTTACCTGTGACCGGTCTGCTGTGCTATGCCGTCCACTTGAGGGACCACAGATCACAAGATGCGTTCTGTCCCCTGATTTCCACGCAGTCGACCAGTTCGGTGGTCACACGGCTAAGGCGTCCGCCCAGAACCCCGGACTCAGCGGAAGCTTTTAGTTTCGTATTTCGATTAATGCGCCTTCAAGCAGCTTTTGAGTGTTGGTCAAACATTTTGTCAGAGCTGCAAGAATGGTCTTCTGAACTTAAGTGCGTCGGTCTTAAGCTAGAAATGCAAGTGACGCTAGGTCATGACGAAAGAACTCCGATCGTCTTCGAGAACCTTCAATAATAAATAACCTTACCTGTGCTTGCTAAACAGCCGCTCTAACCGTTCAAAACCTTTTTCGGCAGGGGATTTTATTTGTGTTATTCTCCGAGTCAGCAACCAAAGGCTATTTCACTGCAATCGGGCTGCCTTGTACACGGGTATCATATACAGCGAAAACAACTGTTCTGGTGACGAGACCTGAACCAACAACGCACGCCTCTCACGTCTTGGTGACGAGTGCTCACTGTTGCACCGGCTGCACGGCTTTAGCCAAACCTGCGCCCATCGTACGCCCGGCTACGCCACGCAGGTACGGCGGTTGCTTTGCTCCAAAGGGCGAGACGAGCCGCGTCTGTCGGAGTAAGAAGCCACTACATCGTTCGTTTCATTTTTATATTTTTTGTTGCAACTGGGACAAGTATGTCGTCACAACAGCAGTGGAAAGCACGCAGCACGTGTTCGGGGAACCGTCAACACCACTCGGTCACGCTGCAGGCTTTTCTGATGGCGTGCGGGAGGGGATGGGAACGAACGTTAGCGGAGAGATGCGAGGGTTAGGTGGGGGCAATACCTACACCCCCCTCCACCGGCTATGACGCTTTACCCCTAACCATCCCACCCCCATCACCTCCCCACCCCTAACCCACAACGCCCCAGCCATAACCATCACCACCCTAATTTTGCCCGCTATAACCCACCCCTAACCCTCAGTCCTGCACCCACGGGGATAGTGGTGGGACGGGTGGGTTTGGGGTAGTGTTCCGGGTGGATCAGGGTTGGGGTATGGGTGGGTGTGGGGGTAAGGTGAGGGTGGGAGTTGGGGGTAAGGTGAGGGTGGGAGTTGGGGGTAAGGTAAGGGTGGGAGTTAGGGGTGGTGTAAGGGATTAGGGGCGGGGATTCCAATCGCTGGATGTGGGTCTTGTATGTGTTGCTACACGTTTCTACAGACCCCGTTTCCGTGGTCAAAGTTAGTCTCCTCCCATGCTGGTCTAAATTTACGCCAGTTTTTTCGGACTAAATTTTCCTTAGTCATGAGCCGCGCAATCGACATTTTATGCTAGTCCATTCCTACGCCTGGACTAAGGGCTTATCCCAAAAACCGTGCAACTGGCCCCTGATCTCAACCCTAGCCCGAAAGCGAATTTTTTTCCCCAAATGAGTTCTGCACTAGCCCAGGTGCTACAAATGCTCCGCGCGTGCGCATGCCCGTTGCTAACCACAAAAGATAATTACAGGTCAAGCCATGACCTCTACACAGCGTCACTTCTTATAGTTACAATGAAGAGGGTGATTCATAGCCGAGTTGGCAAAGAAATTGGGTTCACGGTTATGTCGCAGGTTCGAAACCCATATTTGCTTACGATTTTTTTTGGAGGGGAGGGGGTTAGGGGTAGAGTTAGGGCGTGGTATCAGGTAGGGCTTCTGTTTTCATGTATAAGTTCCAACCTGTCTCTCTGGGCTAAATGGGATGAAAGGTGGCTGCCCATGCGTGTCCCGCCTGGGGCAGAACTCAATTGGGATAAAATTTCGCAACCTGGACGTAGTGATGTCAGAACTTTCACAAGTCGATCCTCACAAGAAAACCTTAGATTACCTGCAAACAGCCGTTGTGTGCTTTGATGCCTTATGCTCAACTGTGACATCCCAGCGCCTAAGGTCGACGAAAAGCTGTCAAGTGCATGCCAAACAGCCACTCGGCCCAGCGCGATCGATCTTTAGTACCACCTACTCGAGATCTTTGATGAAGGCGAGGAGTGCTAGTGATGCTAGATATTGACGTCAGACCTCCTGCTGCCTACATAATGCGCATCTATGAAACTCGCGTCGGTAGAGACTGCGCATGCGCTTGCTGGAAAGGGTCAATGTCTGAGCCGCATTATGTCCATGCCGTTACATGAAGGTCACCTCCTTGTGACGGGCAAATTTCTGGGCTGGAGAAACAGAGGAATAAAGGAAATAGAGGAAATGGGGAAATACAGGAAACAAAATCCTACAAGGAATGCCAAAATCACAATACCGACAACGAGACAATGAGTAGCGGAGCCTGATTCCACTAACAGAACCACACGATGCCTCACCGTTATTAAACTCGCCTAAGACATTGACAGTACCAGTCTACCTCATTAATACTCAGAATTTTTCTTCAGTTTACTTTCTTCTAATTATCCTCTCAATTTTATATAACACCTCGTCACTGCACGCTTATTCGCGTGCAGCAGGAGATAGCCTTAAATGTTTACATGACCGCAATGAATTCATTCAAACGAATACTGTAAGGCTTTACCATTTCCGTTTGTGCCTGAAAATGTCCACGTTTGGGAATAGCAGGGTTCGGAATCAGAATTCTGTAATCAACAAACCCCTCTTATTTCGGAGGAGGTAGGAGGTGTGTGTGGGTGGTGGGGGTGGGGGAGGAAGGGACTCCTGTTATAGACCTTTTCAAGCCAGACAACACAATCCTGACGCTGCACACTTCACTGAAGAACACTAACTCGCACTTTCAAATACAGTTGGCGGCGCAGCTCAGCAGGCAAGCGTGAACGTAACTGCCAAACAGAGCACACGCTGTTTAAGCCTCATAAATAAACTACTTGCCACTGACATTTCCTGGTATCCCGCACGGCCAAAAACCAGACTACAGCTGGGTCAGTAAAAAGTCACAGTGGGGATAACAGGCACACACTGCACTTTATCAGCAAGATCGGGTTTACATACCCCTTCATCTCCACTCGGTAGCCTGATTCTATTTAAGCCTTTCTCTAGGGATGAGTTTTCCATCCTGCAGGGTAGATATCAGTGGCAAGAAAAGATCATTTATCAATTACAGATCTCTCCCCCCTCCCCACTCAACCACCCACCCACACCTACTGTGTGTATATGTGAGGAGAAAAGAATGTGCGGGGATTGTGTGTTTGTGTGTGTGTGTCAGGGTGTGTGTGTTTGTGTGAGTGTCACTGTGTGTGTTTGTGTGTGTGTGTGTCAGGGTGTGTGTGTGTGAGTGTCACTGTGTGTTTGTGTGTGTGTCTGTGTGTCTGTCACTGTGTGTGTGTGTCACTGTGTCCAAGGGTTGCTGCCCTTAGAAAAATAAGCACCGTGGGCGGACAACTCTTGCACTTTGCTTCCCGCGACACCGACACCACGAAAGAAAAATGTCGTTAGTCGAGTCGTAAATCCTCATGCCCCTCCCTTTTCTGCAATCGCCTCTACCATCGTCCGTATACAGCAAAGTGGATATCCAATTTGGAACCAAGAATGTGTTTGGTGAAGCTCAGTCTGAGCAGTCTGTGACCCCCACCGACATACCAGAAGCCAGAGACTAGAACAGATCTAGGAGGTAAACACAATAATTATTCACGTTCGCCCTCACTGGCGCTCTGTCTCCTTCTCTTTTTTATCTCTACCCATCTGCCCTTCTCCCACACACAATCGCGAACTGACTGACTGACATTCAGAGTCACAACGGTTACAGGAACCATGTATAATCCCAGACAGCAGACGGATCTGGGATTTGCTTCTTAACACTAATGATAATGACATTTAAGCTTAACAAACAAAACGAGGAAGGTTGCAATGAACACAGGGCTTTATGCCTGTCACGTCTTGAGCCGGTCCTCGCCACGCCCACCTCTCTTGATCAATAGTATCGACCATTCCACTGTCATTCCGACCCCGTGACGGTCATGTGACAAAAACATATCACCGCATCGACGCTATACTCGCGTACACGGCCGCTGGTTAAGCCTAAACCAATGTTCGTTCACGTACACAGCGCCAGACGCGCTATATCTCCCGCCAATAACAGCAAGGAGTTTCGTTCCCGCGAAAAAACGTGATCGAGGCCACAGGGTTTCGAACCACCAAGCATCCTTGGTGTTCCTTGCGGCCACGAAACCCGCCTCTAAGTTCGACTGACGTGTGTGCACGAGGCCCACCCACGCCTCTCGCGTCTCTGCGAGTTGTTTCCTTTGCCAACATCGACGCATCAGCAGCGAACGCGAAGTCTGACAAGGTATCGGAACATCAAACGGGTTGCCCGACGTGACGTCTCCATAGTTTGTGTTCTCCATAAATGAGGCCGCTGCCAAAACTTCTCGCTGAAATCTCCGACATCTTCCCATCTTCACCACGATATCGCCCAATCAAAACACACAACCCGCATTCCCTCTCCCGGCACATCACTCTTCCCTAGCGTTTTCTTTTTATAAGACCGAATGTGGGTCTCGCCGCCATATAAACAGGTTCCTTTTCTCTTCCTCTCCCTCCGCATCGCACGCCCTGTGTGACATCCAGTAGTCACTGTGGGCCATTAACCCTCCCTACCCCCACCACCCTAAGTCACTGCCCAACAAACTTCGCTGCAAGCGACTGACGACCCATGCGATGGAAGCAATCGTCCCACTCGCTCCCTGCCTGCACCAACTGCCACGGGGTGCCAGCCGTTCAGCGTGTTCGTGGAAAAGTCGATCCTGAAAAAACTCATCACGAGAGTCTGCGGGCATGCCCGTACGACCAAGTTCTCCTATCGTATTTTCTCCCACCCCGATGTCAGCACCGCACGTGTTGTGTTTATTTGCGTTTCCCTGCTGCACTCACGAATGATCGGTAAATCAAACTTCCGAAACGTTGGCTCGTTAATTTTCCAGCTGAACGATCGTCATGCCACGTGCACTTGATTGCGCCTTGTCGTCGAGTGGTCTCCCTTTTGTATATCGGCAGGGCGCTTGCAAATAGATGTTAAGCAAATGACCCTTAACCCCCCCTACCCCCCCCCCAAGCCCCACACATTAAAGAAACGCCTTTTCCTTTTTCCCTTCCATTTTTTTTAACTGCTTACACTTTTGCGTGACGAGGAACGAGCAAAGCATGACGAAACTTTAGCGAGAAAACGTCGAGCTTTGTTGAGTAAACAAACATACAACATGGCAACAGGACCACCCACGAATAAGACAGGTGGGGGAGGGATGGGTGTGAGGAAGGTAGGGTCGAGCACAGCACCAGTCACAAAAAGGGGTCCGTGAGGGAGACTGGGTGAGGAGAGGCACTGGGGACGCGTACATAAGAAAAACCATAAACGTTTTGTGGTATCGAGAAAGTGGGGCAAAGGAAGGGCGGGGGAGATGGGCGGGGAGAGGGGCGGGGAGAGGGGCAGGGGAAGTATTTAGGACCCCGAGGGCATGCCAACAGCTTGCAAATCTGAAGCATGTTTCACAGAAACAAGGATGGCGAATGACGCTAGGTCATACCGTCAGAAACGCTTATGCTCAACTGTGGGAGCTCTGACGTCGCGACCTAGCTTCACTCGCCATGCTCTAGTGTATGAAACTCGCATCTGGTAGTTCACCAAACGTCGCGACTGGCTGACAAATGGTAGCATCCTTATCGGCAGGGAAGCCAAAAGGAGAAGATTCAGGGAAAATTTAAAATGCGGTAAATGAACAGACAAACGACAAGTTTATCAACAGCGGAAAGAGCAAAACGGCGTAAATACTAAACCAGAAAAGTCGGGGTTTTTTAAAACACGCGAAAATTATCACAGAAAGCCTACCCGTGAAAGAAGGATGTTGCAGAACCCATAGGATGCGTGCAGCGCAGCTGAGGAGGGTTTTAGGAACCTAGGAAGGCGAGTGACGTCAGAGCTCCTGCGGTCTATCTTAGGGATTATGAACTCACACCCAACTGTCTCTTGCATTCCTCGTGTCTGTCCCGCCCGCGTTTTAAATACGAAAGTTAAAGATGGCATGACTGACATTTTCAGACTCTCAGAAACTTGCTTCAGAAACTCCAGCTCCTCCCCAGTCGTCAGCAACATTGCCACTCGGACCTACATCCTGAAAGAAAGAACCCTAGTGCAACCATAGCATTCGGAATCCTTGCGTCCAAGCAACTCCCATTAGGGACGGGCCTTTTCTTGCCAAATCCTCAGTTACAGTCCTGCTCGATAAAACTTATTTCAAGGATAAGCAAAACCCTCTTCGTTTCCATGACAACGCATTTCCTCTCCCACGGCGACCGGTTCCTTGATGGAGTTTGCGGATCACAAAATGTCGCGGGGACATCCGACAAGAAACGTGATTGTACATTTTTTTTTAAAAAAAGGCGGAGATGGGAGGTGTGAGAGTTGGCAACAGAGTATTTTTGATAGACGCGTCCAGAACCTATGAATTGAAACATAACAGCATGAATCTGGCGCAGCTGCTAATAGGAACCAAATAACCTACAATCACTTAATTATTTTTAATAGCGCCAAACCCCCTCTCTTTTCTCCCTCCCCTATTTTTTTTCCTTTCCAGTCACTGCGCGTCACGGAAGTCATTTTCTCTCTGCGCTGCTGCACAAAGTGTTTTCTTTTTGTGTCTTTTGTTTGAAGCCTTTTGTATTTATCTATCGTTGTTCTTGTCTTTACCAAAGACAAAAATGTCACCTTTGAAACAGACATCAACGTCACGGTATTACTTCAAAAGCGGCCGGGAAAGTCTGTTTACTCTTTAAAGTCGGCCTCACACGGTGCGACATTGAACAGGTAGTGAAGCTAGACATCCTCCAACCGATTACAAGAAGAATTTTTCGTACTTCATTTTGAAAGAGCGCTTTTCTCCACCAGGATCTCCAGTCGGGACAATACATCGTGATTATGGCGAGGGGGAAAGGTTCAGGCGCGTGGGTTGGGGAGTTTCCTCTTATATAAATGTGCTCCAAGTCGTTGCGTAGGGCCAGATTATTCGCATGGGTTCCTCTTGCCATAAGCTCTACCTGTTTGAGCATTGTCATTAGCTACGTTTCTTTCGGAAAATGATTTGTCCGTCACTTTTGCCCACACCTCTTTAACTCGAAAGATCTACCAAACGGAATGGGTTTCGAAACAAACTGGATGAAAAGGGAGATCAGTCTAACGTGCTGCCTCTGAAGGTGCAATACCGGTGTGCTAAGAGATCGGTAACAATGCAAGGTTACACCGCACTATGCTAGGAAGTGCTGTCTTGTTTGTCCGATGTATCAGTGAACAGATACAAACCACCTGGAAAACAGGCGGGCCTTTCAAAATGCGACAAGTTGACGTCGACGAGGAAAAGTGAGATCCTTCCGGAGGCAAAGGAAAACGCTCTTCCGGTCCTATCTCCACCCCCACCTCCCAAATGGTGCTGCATATGGATTTCATTGGCTAGTACGTCAAATCTCCTCTTCCTCTGCATGGCTGATACCCTACCTTACCCCCCACTCCTCACCCATGTCTTCGTTACTTCCGCTCAATGCAGCAGCAGAGATCTGACATGCATCGGTCTAATTCTAAGCATAATGGACAGAGTGGAATGAGGGAAGAGAGAGAGTTATGACAGAAAGAGAGGAATAGGAGGCGAGAAGGGTAAGGGGGAGACAAACCAAATGTCCTACAAACGGTTGGGTGGAGGCTCTAGAGGGTGGAGAGAACAAAAAATCCAACTGCCATGGCTTATCAGCATGCCGCTCACGCTACCGTGTTCGGGTCTGCATTCCTTCACGTTTAATTAACAAAGTCCTTTATTTCCTTATTACGGGTCTCACGGGAAAAACAGGACACTAGCAAGACCACGGTTATTAGCGCCGAGTTCCAATGTGTGGCACTCACAGCCATGATCAGTGTTTTTTCGTACTCCCCCCTCCCCCACCTGCTTTTTGCGGGGAAATGGTTCCAAGAGTTAATTCTGCTTCAGAAAAAAAACACACAAACCCGACAAAACTTTGTGTGTGCTGCGTGCAGCTAGTTGAGCCGAGCTATACAGGCGCGAGGAACGCTAGGTGGTAACGTCATAATTTCTACGCGCTCGTGACCTCGGAGGTCACCTAGCGGCGTTTGCTTAACTCGCGTCTGTAAAACTCATCTCTGAGGCTGGAAACGTGGAAGCAAAGGCCGTACGATCTATGGAGGAAAGGTGGCACTGTGGCAACCAGCAGGTTACCAGCTCTTCATTACGGCAGTTTGGGTCCGTACTTTGTTTCCGCAGAACGTGCAATATGTCTCGTCCGCAGTGCTTCCAATGATCCTTGTTTCCTCCCACCCACCCACCCACCCACCCCGGGGCTCTTGCAGTGTTTATAGCTCCAAATATTTAACCCTGCGTGTGCTTATGCATGGCAGACCTAGTTATTCGGTCTGGGTGTAAGAAAGGGGAGGGTACAGGGAAGTGAATATAAGGCCCGTAACTCTGCAATCTCAAACAAAAAAATACACATGAAAATTAAATAAAACTTAGCGCTTAGAATGGTCGATGTAGCAAAGCTTGGAGGGTAGCCAGTAATGTTTGAAAACAGTGGACAAGAAGAACACGTCTAGAAATTCGGGAGGGGGGGTGGACTTCCAGTCGGAAAGCGACAAATGCACGTTATCTCCAAAGATGCAGTTTTGTAGGGACCAATACGCCGCCGGCTTACACTAAAAGCTACATCGCCAACTCGGCATATTTACATCAGCCATGCGTCCGATGGTTATCGCAATTCAATGCAGTCCACACTTGTCAACATTTTATACTTGCATGGTGAATCTGCACACCTGAGGCTTGGCTGAAAACTTTTATGTCGGACTGGGGAAACCATAATGTGTCATGTGCATGTTAACGCTGTCTTCTCATCATCTTCCTAATTGTGCGTGTATGCATAAGCGTGCCTCTGCGTGTGCGTGCGTGCGT
>SMGT01002946.1:187024-197257 GCA_004794575.1 Lanistes nyassanus
AAAGGGACCAACCCAAAGCGACAGCCAGAACCAGAGACAGAAAGGACAGAGAAATGAAAGGGACCAACCCAAAGCGACAGCCAGAACCAGAGACAGAAAGGACAGAGAAATGAAAGGGACCAACCCAAAGCGACAGCCAGAACCAGAGACAGAAAGGACAGAGAAATGAAAGGGACCAACCCAAAGCGACAGCCAGAACCAGAGACAGAAAGGACAGAGAATGGCAAAATTGCAGAACAGAGCATAGATGCGATGAATTCGGGACAAAAAAAAGGATGAATAGGGAGAAAAGATCTCTCCTTCACACACGTCTGTAAACATTCAAACGTCGCAAAAACCGGCCAGCCCCATAGGGTTTGACCCGTACAGCGGCGCCAGAAACACGACTGACACCCCCCCCCACGAATCCCCCTCCCTCCTTCACCTGGGGGCTCTGATGACCAGGCGCTACGTTCCTCTTTTCTTTTGTAGCGGAGGGACCAAACTACGTCGGTGTGATCGTTATCACGTCACAGCGTTGAACGGACATGGATTAGCTCAGCTAGGGAGATTGGTTTAGCTAACTGGCCCCCACCACTGTGCGTGCCACTTCTAACGAACTCTTAACGCCAGTTCTGAAGTGTCAGCTGGCGAATCTACACAAGCGGCTTTTGAAATGCTGCTGCTTCGACAGGTAAACAAAGGCGTTTGCGGATGTTAACAGGCTGCTGCTTTCTGATGATCACGTTCAGATAATGTCAAGTCTTGCTTTTTCAGACACCCCGTCCGCCTTTTTTCTTGTGACAAGGGTGCATTAAGATCCTAAACTTCCCCGTAAATGCGCACATGCACACACCCACAAAGACGATTTTTAAGGAAAAACAGACTTTAAAGAGAGTTGGAAAGAGGGAAGAGATTGCCACATAAAGTGAATGATGAAGCTGATGTTAACCAGTAAGACAATATTTTTATGGTAAAGAATTACCAGAAATGTTTCGCTGTTTGGTCGATTCACAGCATGTGCCAAAAATGATAGAATCTCTGCTATCACTTAATAGGACATACTTTAGATTAGAAAGTAAATTTATATGTCTGATAAAAAAAACAACTAAATTTACCCTGATCAAACTGTATTAATTTCATGTTTATTCTATGAATAAAACACTCTGAAACAGTCACTAAGCCAAAAAAAAGGGGGGGGGGATTTTTGTATTTTTGGAGAGCAGTTACATAGATGTCGGTTAAGCATACAGCACAAAACCCCGAAATTACATTCTGCTGTCACCTATTCACTCATCTGCAATATTACTATTAGTAGAGTATATTTCGCGTATTATAACCTGTTAAACCAATGAAGTGAGCGATTAGCAACCTACCATATGAGCACCTCTTGTACCACTGGACACTAAAACCAGATATGTCGATATAATCTAAAAATATCTTCATCTACAATTCAAGTCCTGTTGCCCTTTCTGATTAATCAGTCTTTATCTTTTTTTCTACATGGATTAACCTCCACTCTCCTGCTTTACACAACTACTCTCATATTTCTGACAGCAACATCTCCATTTCTCCCTGCAGAAGTCGTATAGAGCCTTCAATGAAATATGACTGAAAGATGGCAAGAAATTTATTGCAGTTTACTCAGGAATGTGAGTTTTATGTAACGAAATAATGAAAAAGCAGCACCTCAAAAATATCTCCCAGGATGGATTAGGTGGCAGCAAATATTAAAAATTATAAAATACAAAGTAACAAGTTATAAAACAAAAGTCTGAACGATTAGTAGGTTAAAAGAAGTCTGCTTTCTAGCTGATGTGCTTTTCAGAAGCTGAGGAACATCTCAGTGTGTGTGCATGCATGCACCAGTGTATTTATGTGTGTGTGTGTGTGTAAGGGACATATAGAGAGTCTACACTCATGCATTCATTTGCATGTCAGCTTCAACTACAAAAAGATTTGCAACAGTGACAAATTCTTCAGTCAAAACTTTCACTACCACCCATTAATCACTGAAAATTGATCTCAATTCTCACACCAGACCTACACTTTGTTCCTACTTTCTTCCTCTTTTATGCATACTCACATACGCAGACACATGCACTCACATGCACATGCATGCATGCACATTTATACATCGTAAAACACTGACAAATGATCAGAGGAAACAGCGAGGAATGAACAACTGCTGATACATTACTGGCTCACAGATCCCTATCGTGCCCAGGAAGTACTGTTTGTGTCTGCGTGTCACTACTTCAGTTGTAATCATACTACATGAATACATTATAAAGACTAGCCAAATCATAAAACCAATTATTCTAATCTACTGAAAATGACACACATTGGCCTTATAAGTCCCACAGTTCTATGCTCAAGCCTTCCCCTGTACCAACCGTCACATACCAATAGCACGCTGTTAGTCAACTTAGAGTTACTAAAAAATATTCCAGATTCTGTCCATCTGATATAATTAAAAAACAGTAAGTCAAGCTATGTACGTAAAGCTATGTACGTAAAGATTGTACGAAGTCACACATCATGCCAAAGATGGCTTACCTAATCGGATTCTTGCATCATCGAGCCGCGTAACTTCTGCCAGAAGGTGGAAACAAAAAAACACAACTACGACAGCAATCACGACCAGTGTCAGGGCGACGTGTCGCACTTGCATCCCTCGGGGCGCTCGGCGTAGCATCACAGCATTTTGCTACCTCCACGGCCCACCCGTATCCACTCCCCCGTCACGGTGCGGTGTCGGAAAGCATCCAGCGTTTCATTCAAGATCGGTTGTCAGCCACGAAATATCCATTTTGAAACTATGTCACTACTTCTACTCTAGAGTTGACCTGGGCAGCTCGGACGAATGACAATCAGTTAATGATTAGATCAATGGCAATCCTGACGGTCATTTTAAATTTGTATTCGGTGATTCCGAAAATCGACCCTCTTCCCAATCGCTGCACATCACAAAGAACTTCAAAGCCACATCAGCAACACACACTGCAACGTTTCGCTGAGCCACCACCTCCTCCTACATGCCTTTCTGAAACACGCGAACGCAGAAGGGGACAGACCTCCACCTGCAACATTTGACTAGGAAAGTCCAGTTCTTGTTGCATGCAACTGACTGAAGGTGCCGCAAGACATTCGATGTTTACATCAATTACACAATTAGAGTTTCGATGAAAGAAGCTTTTAATCCGGAGAAATCCTCAACTATTGGACACGAACTGCTCTGACGTGGCTGCAGAAGTTGTGGCGTCTACAAACCGTTGGGACTTTCTGTTTTGACACAGATCGGGTGCCACTTACACGCCAACGCCAAGTTTACAACTGTCCTAACAACACAGCACGGCTCGAGGGTCTCACAGCATATACATTCATTTCGTACGCTCGCAGGCGCAGTCGATCCCCGCCGCGCATGCGCACGGAGGGCATGCGCGCTTACCGCGCGCTGTTTTCCGGATATGCAAATGACCAAAGCAGACCTGAGATGAACCTCGCTGATAACGAAAGCAGACTGCGAAGTTTATTAGTAACAGTCGTACCCAGATGCGTAGAATTTAGTTTAAAAAGAAAAGAAATTTGGAGGCCTCGTTGAATCTATAGAATAGCATAGCCTCTGACCGTTCAATATCGCCGATTTTTCTGGACAATGCAGACGTACCGGGCAAAACAGGGGGCAGTCTGATGTGGGCAGACAAAGTACAGTATGTACGGTCTGTCCGCAACAGAAAGTTGTCGGACAAAGCACACTGTACCATAATTATGCCGTGTGTTGCCGTTTTGTCGAATACCTTCTTATTCTGCCGATCGATTACATTAGTTTCTTGATCAAATTTCAAGTACACAAGGCAGCCATGTACGTTTTAGTTCCTCTCGGAGCGTACGTGTGAATTTTGTGTCGTGTCCGACATTATCCTGTTAGTGTTGTGCAGGGAGGTGGGGGGTGGGGTTGGATAATGTTTCTCTTTGAAGGTGCGGGGGGGGGGCAAGTAAACGATAAAAGTCACAATACACCTGAGCAAAAGTGAGGACTGGTGGAATGGAACTTGGCCATTTCTAATTCCCTGCACAAAGCCATAATATAACGTCCACCTCTCTTTCTTTCTCTCTCGCCTTCTGCTTTGTTGCGAAAGCCGGACTGTACACAATGCGAGTTTTGACCGCCGTGTGCGTTGTCCGTTAATTAATTGTTCCTCGTCCTGAAAACCCCTTTGTCCTCACATGGTGCACTCCCTTCCTCCCAAGTTCTCTACCTTCTGCTGCTCATCGTCTCCTCATCTACCTCCTCACTTTCTCCAGTTTTCAAGCAGCTGATCGCGGGGCTTCTTCTAACCACAATCTGAGATTGCCAAAAAGTCAATCTAACAGCGGTGCAGCGATTCCAGAGCCAGGTGCAGCGGGTGTCAAGTTTTGCTAAGTGCCTCGGAGGATTATTTCATAAGCGTCAAGTCGAAGCTCAACGCACTTAACTCATCCCTTTTACCCAGTTGTTTTAAGTTTCAAGAAAATCATTGTTTGGCCTAAAACAGCTCTGGGCTGGTTGAATAAGTGCTCATGGCACGCTCAGCAGTTTACACAAACGGTCCTAAGGTCTGTTCCTCCTGTATTTTTTTAAACATGCAGTTTCAGGTGGGGGAAAGAATTTAAAATGCAAGCCCTCGTGCAACCGAGCCTTTAAGTGTTTGCCAGGTTTCGGGACTGCTGGTGAAAGGAAACCGCTGGTTAAGGAAACGAAGAAAAAAAAATCCGTTTTGCTTGTTCTTTTGTTGTGTTTCTTCTGCTCGTGCCAACCTGGCTTTCGCAGACGTTTTTCTACTGCCATTATTAAGTGGAAGGCAAAAGTGTCTCGAAAATATACTGTTGCAAAAACAAAAAGAAAAAGAAAAAGAAAAACAAAACAAAACAAACCAGAAATGCCACCGCGATACACAGTACGGAAGCTCATGCGAATTGTTTACTTCTATCTTCCTGTCTATGTAAAGAAAGAACGATTCCTGCTGACAGCGACTGTAATCTGTTTTTGGTTTGGTGGGATTTTTTTCTCACTTGGTTTAACATTTACGAAGGCACCGGCATACACTAGACTCGCGCGCAGACACGCATACACACACTTACACAGAGACACCCACATAACACAAGATATGCACAATCACACCCAGGCAAATAAACGTACACACACACACACATGTTGCAAGATGTCACGTGAACTATAAGCCTAAATTGTCGTCTGGCTAATGTATATTGTTGGATTTTCTCCCTGTTAATAACGTCTATTGTATTGATTGCATTTTCAGTTTAAGAACTCCAACCTCCAAAGGCTGAAGATCAGTCAGTGAGGAAACTACACAGCTTTTCCAAAAGACTGCTGCCTCCTCCTGAAACCAGAAATACGTCATGGAATACACGCCACACATCTCCAAGGATAATCAGATTCACAGCTAACACTTATTTGTTTTTGGCACAAGAGAGTCTAATCGAGTAAAGGGAAGTAACAAACATAGTTAGTCCCGTCACAGTGCTGTCCCATTATTGCACAGACCCGTGGATACGAGGGTCTCGTTTGTGGAGTTACGCTAATTAAATGTTTAGAAAAAGAGTTTACCTGTTATTGAATAAACACAAACATAAATAACCATCGCAATTTTTAAAGATGCATATTTTGTGTGCACGTTTACAAATTTGTTGTCTTTACTTCGTAACTCCAAGCACTACTTACGCCCACAGCACTCCGCCCAACATAAAGCTAGTGTAACAGCAAACTTTTCTGCGTTTACATTAAAATATTTCTAAATCCTGCTATTTTCTAAGAAGTTTTTTGTCCTAAAGGGGACACGCAGTCATGCCGCTATCATCCTTTCACAGTAAACTTGCTAAGTTCACATGTTCATTGAAATTGTTATGGCTATTTTGTCAGAAGTGTGTCAACGGAATGTTTGAAGCCCCCTCCCCCTCACCCTAGCGTACCTAATTTTTCAAGCACACGGTGCTCTTTCGCGAGCTTACAATTAATTGTTTCCGCATCCACTTCCTAAACCTCTCCCTTTGCGGGGCCAGTATCAGGGAGCAGAAATCATGTTTAAAAAGTTTTTTGGTATACTATATAAACCTCAGCATGTTATGCACATTGATGTATCTATGCAGAAATCCGTGCGTAAGTATTGTACGAGGTCTGGTGGGGTAATGGGGTTTATGGTGGTGGTGGTGGTGGTGGGGGGTGGTATTGCACGAAGTGGGGTAGGATGCTGTTCCTTCCTCTCTGTCTCTGGGGCGGGGTGGAGTGTAAGCCGGAGAGCACTCGGAGAATCTTCTGTACATCAGGGTACTGAGTTAAACCAGCACACCGACACATTTGCACTAAACGTGCACGACACATCACGTGATCACACGAACTGGTGCTTCCTCTCCGTCAGTGAAAACGTATTACGTTTGGACGCACTTCCTTTTAAACCACCCAGTACCTTGTGTCTCTAGACTTAAAGTTTGTAGGCAGAGTCTTCCTGGTGTGTCCTTGACCCGTCAGTGTCCTGAAGATTTTATGGCCCTATGCATTTTGCCAGATCATTAACTCCATCAGGATTCGAAGTTTTTAGATGTCTTGAAGACGGGCATTTCAAGCAGATCAAGTTGACGTTCTTCTTTGTGTAAAGGTTAGAAAGTATTAAAATTATTTCGCAAGCCGACCTGACACGGAACATTGCTAAACACTCGAAGATTTGCTATAGGATAATGAGTTGCAAATAAATGGCTATACGCCTTGCCTATATGTGGCTGACATACTGGATGTACAATTATTACGTATAAAGAAAAAAGGGCCAAAATGTTCTTTAAATTGTACAGTTAGCTTAATTAGTACTATTGTAATACACCGCTAGGTGCTGGATACGGAATCCGATCTCTCAACTCTCTTACAATCATGCTTTAAAGAGGACGAAGAGAGAATAGAAAATAAACAAAAACAGTTTGACACGAAAGAGAATAACCCAAAACTAAAAAAGATTAGTAAGAACTATTTTTAAAGTCATTATAAATGATATATATATATATGCCGACTAGTATACGTCAGCATACGGTTGTGTCTAGCGCTGCCGGTACTTTGTTGGGGTTGTCGTTTGACGATTTATAACGCTCTGTCCTCATTTGTTCTTGTTTGAATATATACCCTTCTTAAATGGCAAGGATGCGGCTTATCATTAAGTGCTTGAAATTCACCCTTACCCGCACGAAAGAATGACGTTGAATTAGGGCGGATTGCCAGAATCGCAATCACTGCTAACTCCAACGCAAACCTCACGTACGTCAGCTTGATGCGTCCGCCAAATACCCATAAATAGGGGGACCCTTTCACCTGAAAGCCACTAACTAACCCGGTCTTCACCCCCACCCTTCACCCCGCATTCTCCACAAACACCGTCGTGCTAGTGGAAGATCGTCTCAAGACCAAAGCATTCTCTCCCCTTTCCCCTCCCTCTTCAAACAAAGAAACGAGTTGAATGCGTGACCCTCACCACTTGACCCCTACTGTCGTCGCTCGACTAGGTATTGTTCTGTGTCAATCATCGCCGCGATGTCGCTATCGGTCATCAAATCGAGAACAAAAAGTGAGCGCGGAAAGCTTAACTAGATAAGTGTTGACAACTCTTCCGCAGGGGGGCCGCCACCAGGGGTCCTTTCCTCAATTATCTGTTCCGCTGCCTAACGAGATTAGCGAGCTGCCAACTGAAGTGTCCCCGGCCCTGGCTGTGCTGCTATTTCATGATTCGTCGAGCAGTCATCGTTTTGGTTTAATTAAGGGGCTAATAGCCCACCGCGGACCTACTTTCAGCGGTAGTACACAAACACTACCGTCATCACAAACTTTTTCCCGCGTTCTCGTAAAAGGTCATTTAAGCGTTTGGAGGCGTTCGATCTGACAGCTGCAAGTGTCCAGGACACTGTCACACAACCAATCTCGAGTTTTGACGCCAGAAGGCAACGCCTGTCTTAACCAGAGGAATGTGGGGCCCCTTTAGGACTGTTGTCTACTGTGTCAGCTTGTAACTTGCCCCGAAAATAAGTCAGAAAAAACTGAGGGTCGCTCGGGAATACCAAGTTGTGTTTTAAAGAAAACCTTTCCTGATAATTGGACGATAGTTATAATCCTTTCAGGACCTCGCAGCACCCATTTCTGACTTATTCCCGTGCATGGTTAGTTTTTAAAAAATTGGTAGATAGGTAGATAAATATAAAGGGACAGTGCTTCTACCTCGAGGGGATTTCGCACTATGAAGAGACTACTGACTGACTGACTACACACTGACAGACCCACTACACTGATACTTGCAGTAAGATGCCAGTGGAAAGAGGCAGTTTAATGTTCGGGGGTTCGGGGTTCCAAGAAATAATCTTTGGAAGACGGCAGAAAAAGCCGCGGCTTCTGGATCCCCCTACCCCCCCCTTTTTTTAGCCCTGTACGAGATGTTCACCTCTATACAACTCGAACGTAATCCACTCCAGACAAAACCACTTTTGCCACAGTCATAACCAATTTTTAACCGAGTCTCAGCTTTGGTGAACACAGCACATGAACTCACATGAGACTTTACATCATGGCGGACTCGGACAGCTCCGTTCAGCTTTAAAAATGTTTTGGTGTTGAAGCCACTGTCTGGACGTGCAACACGAATTCTTCCTATTAAATAAATTGAATATTACTGAATGGAAAGGTTCACTAGGGAATTTCGCTGAAGAATTTGACAGCCGGAGAGGGGCTGTTAGGCATATGAGTTTGAATCAACTGTATTGTACATTCGTTCGCGTTGAAATGGTATCCTCTAAAGATCGAGATTTTAACACAATATTAACTGTTATTTCTTGCTGAGTTTTAAGCTGCCCTATTCTTGACCTGCGACTTTGTAAAATGCCTTGTCAGATGAAATCGTTTGGAATATCTGTGGTTCTCCTCACTGGCAGCTGTCGTGACCTCAGGTCAACATGCAAGGAATCGGCTGTGTTTAAAAGTTATTCTCGAAGGCTCAAATTGCTTCCTGAACGGTAGCTGTTGAATCTGAATGGTCGTCAGCCTCGTCGGCGGGTCTATGCTGCAGTGACACCAGACGACACCGGATGTTGCAGAGATCAGGCGCGAGATCAAAGACGTATACGGCACGAGTGAAATCGCCCTCCAACGGTGGGGCCTAATCACTTCAGCCGTGACAAACTCGCGGGCTACTAGCCATGACGTAATCAAGCAGCTGATATCGCCTCTCCCCTCCCCTCCCCTCCCTACATCCCACACTCACACCCACACCCCAATCCCTAGCAGCGACCGAAAACAACGCAGTTCACCGCTGGGTCTAACAGCTGGTTAGACGTCCGTGGTGCAGTGCAGTTGTGTCAACGACGTGACACCCCCCATCGGGGAGCGCTGCGGGCAGTTTAGGCCACGATGACCTGACAGAAATGTCACACGGCCGGAAAATGTTTGCTTGTTTGCTTACTGTACCACGCCGAGCCAGCAACTATGGCGCGGCAGGCAGCCCCATAAACAGGTAGCCAAACCGTCAAGATTCTGAGATTCTTATTATCAGAGTGATATCCAATTATTACTGCGTAAATCCAATCAATTTTTATTCTAAATTTTTTTGTTGTTGTTCAAGTGTCCAATCCTTCGGACTTACGACTCTTGTTAAATGTCTTGCCACGGACAAAGATTTGAGTTAATTTTACTTACTAATTCGTGCTGAGTGACGTCGAACTTTCAAGATTCCCAAGAATTGTTAATTTAGTACTGGCGCTTATAAATCGTGTAGAACTAATAAACTTTACAAAACATCGTGCTTTGTCAGCACGAAAACAGCTTCGTGGATTTGCAAGATTCAGTCTGATAATTATTTTAGCTTTTCCATCGGCTAAACATGACATTTTAGATGGATTTTCGCTACTTCATAACGAGTTTCCCCCTCCTCCACTCCTACCCCGAGCAGTGCGATGAAGGTAGCCCCACTCCGAGTAGCGTAGTTGTGGGGTGGGTCTGGTGGAGTGTGTGTGTGGGTGGGGGTAGGGGTGGGAGGTGGTAAAAGGAACAGGGTCTATCACGGACGAGCGACGTAAGTCCGGCTCAACAGATATTTTTCGGTCGCAAATCGGCGAGTGTTACGAGGGTGAGGTGTTGACAGGAACGGTTAAGACTATCACGTCCGTGGTCGCTTTTGTTGGGATTTAGTTTCCCTCCTGAGGAAGAGGAGTAGGGTGATTGGAGGAGGGGGG
>SMGT01002946.1:199385-245319 GCA_004794575.1 Lanistes nyassanus
TTATATAGCGCGATATCCAGGCAATATTCAGAACGCACTGTGTTTTAGACAAACAATAACGAATAATAACTAAAATTACAAACATAAAGCTAGTAATGAGACAACATACAACTAAACGCAAATAAAACTTGTTTGAAAATACTGTAAGCACAACAAACAACGCCAACAATAAAATGGTACGGACTAAAGTACTGAAACACAATAAGCGTAACAATCTTAATTAATTGAACAGATGGACACTGATGAGGTGCGACTTTTCACTTTTCAGGTTAGTGCAGCTTCTCTGTAACACCGACCTGCCATTTTCTATCTTGACTCGGGTCCGTTCTTGACGTCATGTTCGGGTTTTTTCCCGACTTTTACACAAGGTTCTAATTTTTTGGCGATAGCTTCGAACTCTACTTGTAAACGCAAAATCGAAGTAATGACAGATTAGAATTCCGTGTTAACGAATTAGAGAGCTCACCCTAATTGTTAATAAACTATTTGAATTTGTGTGATTTCATGAATGGAAGTTCATTCACAAGCAACATTTTAATCCCCGCGTCTCACTGTCTTGACTAAGTCAGCTTACAACAAAAAGCAAGCATCTCTATAGATCAACCCATCTAGTCGGAAGATTTTCTCTGCCATCGATTCCTGAAATTCGGGCCCTCCCCCACCTAACACACACACACACACGCACGCGCACGCGCGCGCACGCACGCACACAAATATCCAATAGCCTCTCCTTATCCAGATTTTAGTGGTCTAACAGTTTGTGCACAGGTCTGATTCAAATACGTTTATGTTGAAGATCTTTGAACTAGTTTCTTAGATTTTTTTTTTACTAGAAAACGTCAGATCGTGTGTCGCCGGCTTAAGTGCGACCTGCGTATCGTACTGCGGACACTATCCAGAAATAGCGCATGCATGTTAGAAACAAAAGCCAGCGGAGGGTTAAGGTTGTTGGGGGACAAAGTCAAAAAAAATCTAAACATGTCTGTCACTGGTAAATCCGTCCATGCACCACGTCATACAACCTGCATCCACAGCAGGTTCGACAAAAGTCAGCGCCGATCGTATGGCCATAGACATAGATAGCGGTATAGCGCGCTGAGTAATCCCGGGCAATACAAACCGCGGTTAAGTTTAAAGACAGTGATCGGTTTTAGCCTTTTTCGCGCACGTGTTGAGGGAGTCGGGGAAGGGAAGATGCCAACAAGGTCAGGCTGGCTGTTTGCCACAATGTGCCCAGTAGTCCTCCGACAAATAAAGCATAGCTTTTTCATCGAAAAACAACAAAATTAGTGTCACAGCGGTTTAACACCTCCGCGGTCCAAAGAACGGATGACATCAGATAGAATACTCAGGACTGTGTAGCGTTTCTCGTTCTCTGTTTTTATTTATTTTTAATATTCTGGGGCTTGGGATGGGCGCCTAGAGATGGAATCGAAGTGTTGGCATTTTCACGGAGATCAAGTTCCATCGAGTGTTGATCAGGTTGGAGAGGTGTGTGCGATGAGGTTCCACAGAGAGCGTTCGTGTCTGGTGTCCGGACACTTGTGAGCATGGCTGATCGATTGTTGCGTCTCTGTGTCACAGTTTGACGACCATGAAGGACAAAGCGAAAGTCGGAACGCGGGACTTCGAACAGATTGTCGTTCTCGGAGCAGGAGGTAAGATCACTCTCTGACGTCATGCGGCGCCACAGAGTGCAGAAAATCATGCACGCTCTGCAAACATGTACACCCACGCACTCACACACAACTGCATGCATGCACACAGCTCGTGTGTTCTTGTGTTCGCAGGTCCATATCCCTTTATGCCTCCTTCACGCGGTTTCCTTGTCTATCCAAAGCTTCATTCCATTAGTTTTTAAACATTTATAACTGTATCTAAATCTTTAGTGGACGGCCATGGAGTCTGCAATTTTTACATTCCTAGTCTGAACCAGATACGACTCTGCATGACAAAAGAGGTCCGATGTCTTGGCAGAATTTGTAGATAAAAGTACACATTCACAGCATGTCAACTAAGCCTGCCCCGTAATCAGTTCGATAGATGATTGTCTAGGATACAGTCGACCTTGCCCACTGTGGCTTTATATTTCGAACTTCAATTGCTAGTTGTCTGATGAACAACACAAAAGACAATATTTCTTTTTTGTTGACCACTTTAGTCTTTTAGTTCAGGGGCAACCAAAGTTTAGTTGTTTCGTTGACAGCTTTATTTGTTTAGTTTAGAGGCGACTAAGCTTGCGTTTAGTTTAGTTGTTTGTTTGGCAGCTTCAGTTGTTCAGTTTAGGGTCAGCATTCACCGACTGTGATACTGGCTGTCTCCAGGTTTCGGCAAGGTGTTTCTTGTGCGAAAAGTGAGCGGGACGGACCGCGCGCGGCTGTACGCGCTGAAACAGGTGAAGAAGACCGCCAACGAAAACACGATGACCAACATGCTGAACGAGCGCAAAGTGTTGGAGTGCATCCGAGGCAAGCCGTTCCTGGCCACGCTGTGCTACGCCTTCGAGACGCCCACGGATTTGAACTTCGTGCTCGGTAGGTTTGGTGTGCAAAGAACAAACAGAATACTTCGAAGCATGCCTTGTGTACTATTCTTGTGTGACGGCTGCATGCAATATGCTTAGATTTTATGTGGTGACCAGCTCGTAAGCTTTTAGCTTTCAGAGCAACAGATATTTGTACAAATGTAGTCGAAATGTTAGATTTAAAAAAAACCCTCCCCCCCAAAAAAAACCCCATGCCTTTGTAGTCTGCGCTACATTTTATCATAAAACAGTGGGGAGCCTGGTTAGCTCAGTTGGTAGAGCTGCGGACTAGCAGATGGAAGGTTGCTGGTTCGAATCCTGGTGTGGCCAAGGATTATTTCCTGGAGTTAAACATTGTGCAAACTCCATTCGGCCATTTCCCAGCACGTTAAACTGCCTGTCCGCACTGACCATCTTACTGCAGCCATCAGTCTAGTGGTTCTTTCAGTGTATAGTTTAGTAATAGGACCCCGTCCCCCATAGTGCGAAATCACCACGAGGTGGAAGCACTGTCCCTCTAAATAACAATCACAACCATCATAAAACAGTGACCATACCGATGACATACTGGAAGGCTTTGGTTTTAAAACCCTCATTAATTGAAATTCATCTGCACAATAAGATGGCAGAAGAATACATATAGTTGTTGGGAAGAAAGCATTTACGTGTGCCGAACTAAACTGGACAAAAGCAAGCAAGAAGTGTGCGCTGAATACAGTAATTACGCTAATTACGTCATTGCGGTCATTACGTTGATCCGTCTAAGCTGATGGCTGACTTGTTGTTTCCAGACTCCCACCCAGCCCCACCTTAATAAATGTCTCATTAATGTCTTTGATAACGAGCTCAAGTGACAGTATAATTTCTCACCTGGATCTCAAGGACATGTGCTTTAATACGAGGTGTATATCTCTCTCGCAGAGTATGTCAGCGGAGGGGACATGTTCACGCAGTTGTCAGAGCGCGGGAGTTTGAGCGAGAGGAAAGTCAGATTTTACGTTGGCGAACTGGTGTTGGCTTTGGAGCACTTGCACAGGGTAAGTGCCGTCAGTTCAATAAAAAACAAAGTCACTCTGCACATACAATGTATTTCATTCTCAGTTACTGACTGGAAAGTGTAAAGAAAAGGGGTCGCTGTGAAAAAAAAAATTCTGTTTTAGAAAGTCGTTAACAAAACCACGATTACTTCTAACAAACACACCTTTGAAGGTAACAAAAGTAAATCTAGTCATTGCGCGCATCTGGTCATCTAACCTCTTTTTTTTAAGCGACAGTAACCAGACTGATCAATATTCTCGAATTGGGTGCTCCCATTTAAACCCGGTCACTTGACACGATTTTCAGAAATACTGGATTGCAAAGGACGCTATTAGCTAATTCACTGTTATTTGAAAAGCTGTCGATAATTTGTATTAACTATGTTAATTAATGTTCCAGTGTAAAGTACGAATAATTTTGCGCTTCCATATTATTTATTTATTTGCGACATGAAAGTTCTCTGCGCTATTTCCGCTTTCGACTGCTAAGAATTGGGGTCAAGCTAACAGCGACGTAGGATTTAAAAAGCTAACGTTGTTGACGTGACTTATGACTCACGCCAGTATATGTTTGTACTTGCAGGTGCGTGCATGACGCTGCATGATGACTTTTTTGTGTGTCTCTTCCAGCTGAAAATCGTGCACAGGGACATCAAGCCCGAGAACATCCTCATTGACTCAGCCGGTCATGTGGTGCTGACGGATTTTGGGTTCAGCAAGTTCGTTTCTTCGGAGGAGGTATGAGATACAGACTGCCTGTGTTGTTGTCTATACCCAGCATCTGCTATGCCATCTATTGCATGTGTTACTAGTCTGCCTGTGTTGTTGTCTATACCCAGCATCTGCTATGCCATCTATTGCATGTGTTACTAGTCTGCCTGTGTTGTTGTCTATACCCAGGATCTGCTATGCCATCTATTGCATGTGTTACTAGTCTGCCTGTGTTGTTGTCTATACCCAGCATCTGCTATGCCATCTGTTGCATGTGTTACCAGTCTGCCTTCATCCCTTCTAGTATGTGCATGTGTGTGTTTGTGTGTGCGTGCGTGTGTGCTCTGCATTGCACTCGGCGTTCTGCAGTACTTCAAGACTATATACACGTACCATACATACGCACTCTATAACTAATAAGTGTACGCATGTTTCAGATGCAAGGCTCCAATTCCTGCGGGACTGTTCGCTACGTGGCACCAGAGGTCATCCAGAACAATAAAGGTCAAGGACTACACTTTGTAAGTACTCAGACCACAAAACTCTGACTCGGTGCTCGGAGAGCAATTACACATAATTCTCCCGGATAAGCCACTCAATGGCCCAAGAAAACCATACATATAAGGTGTAGAAGCTTTATGGCTGCAACATCGGGTATCTGGCGAGACAAACGATGAGAAACAAGGTGGGGGGGGGGAGGGGGGAGGAGACGTGTTAGATTTTGTTGTTGAGTGCTTTGTCCAAAGATTTCGGTGATAATAACGTACCTTGTCAGCGCTGCTAATAGAACAAGAGAGAGATTCCACTCAGGATGTGTAACGGCTGTCACGTTGTAGAGAAATCGGATGTTTGAACATAATTGTGCTGAGTACATTCTGCACTTCGGTGTGCAATAAGATACCGTTAACCGTGACAGGGGAAAAAAATTAGCTCTATCAAACAAGCGTTGTGTATCGTTTTCTGCTATAGAATTGTTAAGGTTTGACATAACCTATATTCTTATACTTTCTTCCCTCCTTCCCCATTTTCCGCTACAGGCTGTTGACTGGTGGGCGCTTGGTGTTGTGACCTATGAACTTATAACCGGGACTTCCCCTTTTACAGTGCGTAGAGACGAAAACTCCAGAGAAGCCATCTTCAGGTTAGTTTTTTCATCACCTTTATCACCTGCTGTTTATTTATCTCTTCCACGATACGTAGTATGAACAACTTGTGGACAGAGAGATGCTGTCTAGGCCTTAATTAAGGCGTTGGCCCCACAGCTTAATTTTAGCCCATATTTCAAAAGAAAGAGGGAAGGGAGAAAGCGAACGCCCTTTGGAGTTAAAAATAAGCGCCCCCCCCCCCCCACCAACGAAAAATGTAGATTTTTAACCCGCGAGAGAAAAAAAAACCCTCACCCAAATTCAAATTTATCATTCGTTATTATTCATTTCAGGCGCATACTGAAAAGCACTCCGATATACCCCTCCACGTTCTCCTACGAAGCCCGAGATCTCGTTCAGTCGCTTCTGAACAAAGATCCTCAGAAGCGGTTGGGGAGTCGGGGAGCCAGGGAGGTCAAGAAGCACCCATTCTTCCGGGGTCAAAGCTGGGCTGACCTCTCCAGCAAGAGGATCCCCGCGCCCTTTGTCCCCCTGCTCAAAAATGACCTCGACGTCAGCAACTTCTCAGAGGAGTTCACAAAGATGGCGCTGGACGAGCCACCAGAAATACAACCGTCGTGTCTTGGCATTTGCGACGCGGGAAGTTTATCCTGTGGGACCCATTCTAACCACAAGCTGTTCAAGGTAAGAAAATCCCCGTTGCCTGAATCTGAGCATCAGTGTTGCTCCTCCTTCAACGGTTGCTTGTCCAGAAGCAAAAGCTTTTTCTGACAATTATTCCAGTATTTCATTGAATTGTATTTAATTGTATTTTGAACTTGCTGTCTTAAACCATCTGTTTAGAATTGTACTTTACAATGCTTTCATTTGAAGTTTAAATGACTTCCTTGACTTTCAGTGGAGTTTCTCCCCCCAAAAAAGAAAAGTAAATGCTGAATTATAGTCTAATGAAAATCTAGCAAAAATATAGTGGAGGCTTATCAGGAAGCAGAAAAAGCTTAAGATGCTTAGATTGTGTCACGGCGTGTCCTCCATTGTTTGCTTGAGGAACTGACAGCGGAACTTCTTTCACGTGTTTCAGGGTTTCTCGTATGTAGGCCCAGTTCTCCCTTTGCCTGGAAATTCCAAGATGTCTATAGTACGGAGCAGTCCTCCCCACCAGGGGGTTTCTCCAGACATTCTCCTGGACGCTTGGAGGAGGCTTTGTCCGAAAGATTCTAAGGGTGATCCTCCGATTCTGCCCTTCCAGACGGACGGCTTGTCCAACAGCGCGTGTTTTTCCAAGCGATCCTCACCTGGTGCAAGCTCCGTGTCATCTCGTAGCAGCCCGGTGGAATGTCCCAGGACGCCAGCACCTGAAAATGAGAACAAGGGCTTAGGGGCCAGCAGGGCGACGTGGAAAACGTGCAACTCTTCACAGGAGACTGGCAAATCCTCTCAGGGTTCGGCTACCAGCGTAGGGATTATTCTGACGAATGTTTCCAGCACCTTGCAAGAGTCCACTGTCAGAATGGGATTTACAGTAAGAAAAGGGTTCAGCACTTCTCGGAACTCAAACGTTAGCGTTGATTTCACCACAAGGAACAGTTCCAGTGACTCACAAGGTTTCACGGTCAGCGTGACCTTCAGGGTGGGAACATCCTCCAGCAGCTCATGTTCCTCTATCACCAGCAATTGCCTTCCTGAACATAAAAATCCCAGAACTGCACATTGCTCACGCAATAGCTTAGGTGCCTGCAAATATTCCACCGCTTTCCAGAACTCTGGACGTGCGATGTCTGGCAAAGTGCTAGCGTCTTGTGGTAGCTATGCCAGTCAGCTGAACACCGCCTGTTCAGGCTCCATCGACCTGCGAGGCTGTGAAACAAGAACGACCTCAAACAGGTCAACCAGCAGTCAGCCAGCTGCCTCAAGCGGGGACTCGAACACATCGCATTGCTTTGCCGTGAACAGTGCAGTGAGGACCTCAGTAAGCACTGAGAGCGCCAATAGCAACGCTGCCATCTGCCTACGAAGAAATTCCAGCCCCATCTGCCTACGAAGAAATTCCAGCCCCGCGGACACCAGCCTCTCCTCGGGATCAGTCGATTCCACTCTACTCCCCAATTCCTCCTCGCGCGCGGGAAGTGCCGACAGCGGGGTGTTCCCGTCAGGTCGCGAAAAGCCCGGGGAAGTGAAGCTCGTGCCGCCACACAGCGAAGACCTCGTGGTGGTCTATAGCCAATCAGAACCAGGCATGTTGGAGCTGAAGGACCATTCAGCGCGTGACCAGGTTCCACGATATAACGATCTCACAGAAGCATACCGGGATATGGTGGCGGCCGGGGCCTTTTCCAGCAAACGCCGGCGAGTAAAGAAAAGATCCTCTCGCAAGATTCTGACCTTACCGCGAGTAGTTCTTGCCTGCATTTGTGCCGTGAAACGATAAACCGAGTTGTGCCTAATAAACTACTCTTTCTGTTATGCCCTGCTTCGTTTCTTTTGTGTGTGTGTGGATTTTTTTTTGATGTCTGGATAGAAGAGTGAGTGATATTCCATTATGTTTAGCATGATGTGAGAGGGTTATTCTGTCTGGTCCTTTTGCAAATAAAGGTGACCGAGAGGAAATACCACCCAGTCAAAATAACGGGCCATAGCAGGTGCATGGGCTCTCCGTGCAAGTGTTTTGGTCAGTTAGGAATGCATCGCACGAAAGTGCAACCGTTTCCAGAGGGACATGTCATAGACATTGTAGGAAAAGTTCTAGTGAATGATAATTCAGATTCATATTTCAATGACGCTTTAACACCCCAGTGAAAAGAAATGCGCACTGATGCTAATTAACGGCTTGCTTGGTGATTACAGAATGAGTACTAGCGTTAATGTGTTAATGAGGATATGAACACACATATTTTTCATTCACACACATATATATATATATACGCATTGATATAACTACCATAGGGATTTAATATTAACCTCTGCAGTTCTGAAATATTGGCTTAAATGGGTTGAGACGGGAAGTCTCTCACATTGTCGTCGTAAGACTGACGCAGAGGCCAGTGAGATTGCGAGAATACCTGAGTTGTAACATTTCGATCGACAGGAAAAAAAATAGCCAGCCACACCAAGACAGGACCGATGCATCCCTCAACACCCCGTACAAGGGACGACTGCCCCCACTATCCGACGGAGGTGCAACTCTGGCACCGCTACCAAGGGTGTCTCACTGCATGATTCAATCAAGTACACGTTTAGAAATTTTCCACATCATACAGTTGCGTTGTCTTTATTTGGCGTGTTTGTGAACAAACGACACTTAACGTTTCCTTTCTGGAAGAGTATAACCTAGTTTGGACATTGTACAGTACTGTGGGTGACTGGCTTGGTTCGGCGTCCACCAGTCGGACGTCAGGACATCATCGCACATCCGCGGTGCTTTGGGATGGGTCAGATCAGTCACCCCGCTGCTCACACACGAACATTCGCACTAACACCCGAACAAGTCCTCGAGTCCACAGTCACAACAAACAGGCAGGTTAGGTTTTATTTGTTTATTAAAGTAGTAATGAGTTTTTCTATAGAACTCTTCGCCTTCCTTTCTCACATAAAAAGTCAGGGGAGAAATCCAATATACAAGCTCCAATGTTTAGGTATAAAAATAGACTCGTCTGAGGCTCACCAGATGACGTTTCGTGATGTCAGATGCGCTGCGACACATGAGGAACGTACGTTTTCCGCCAGGAGCCGTTTTCATGGCCGCTGGTTCAGCCTAAACCGATCGTTTTAGACTTATCCAGCGGCCATGAATGCGGCTCCAGGAAGTGGAACCCATGTCTGACATTTCTAATGCCCTATGCACACAAGCTTGGTCCTAGTTTCTATACAAGCCAGCAAATACAATAATGGATTCTACACACTACAGAAGAATCCATGATACCATGGTCAAAAATTCATGCAGCCAATGGCGTCGTCTTTTTCAAAGACGCCACAAGTGACACTCTGGGGCACAGGAATATATCACTCTATGTATAAAGGCCTTCATTCAGGTGACCTGCTGATAAAACAGTTGTAATAGACCATACTTCAGGTATAACAGACCATAATTTAGGTGGGCATAGTACTGTATTATATGTAAATATTTTTGGTATTACGTTTCGCGTCGCAAAAGCGTTCGTGTCTGTGCTTTTCGTTGGCAAACAAGGCTGCTGATGCCCCTCTCGTCGTGACATTTTTATTTGTACTTTTGCGCTGGACACGAAACTCAACATGCATGTAATCTTCCCTTTGACACGCAACACTGTGATGCATTCTGAAGATATAGAGCATTTTATATGATTTGCTACAGACCGTCAGATAAACAACTGCTGTAGCTCATTCATTTCAGTTAAAATGGAAGTATGACAAACATTCCCCCTGTTAAGAAAGGCTTAGGGAAGGAATACACTTGTATAATTATGGCTTTGGAAGATACAAATAACTTCTCATCGAGTGACACTTGTATCTTTGAAATCGTGTACAAAGTTTTTTCTTCTACAGACTACAGCAGCAAACTACATAATTAAATAGTCGTATAGTTGTAGCCTAGCAGTCTCCCAGATTACTGTGGTTACCATACGTACAATTTGAGAGGTACACAGACTTTTGAAACGCAGACTAACGCATAAATTATCCTACATACATCCCTGCGACGGGCGAAGCAAGCATGTTCTGCTGACGGTGACATCAGGCCAGTTAGAACAGTGGACGGAAGGGTACTGTTTGACAACTGGGTGACGTAACACCACACTGACTGCCCCCTACCAGTGCTCACTATCTTCAATTGGTAGCGTCGCACCTGAACATCCAATGATACAACATTCACAACATACACCAGGCTCTGGTAACGGCTCACATAAAGAGGAAAACACATTAGTTGAACAGGGGAGACAACAAAGGGGTGGTTATGTTTTACGGTCTTTGATATCGTATTTGGTCCCCTCTGTTCATCAAATGGTACAAGTAGACAGGAATGGAGAGAGCGAAGGAGAAATCTACTTTCAGATAGTAAGGCCTATCTGCATGATATCATTTGAGAGGAGACACAAAATATATTAACTTCGGGATGATTTTTGTCGCTTCAGCAGGACGCAAAACAGGATGGCCCCTCTCCCTCTTGTTAACACATTGGACAGAACAGAGGTGCTTAAAATAATTAGCTTACATGTCTATAGGTGTTCCAGTCTTGGGCAATAACATGTTAGCACAACACATACGTTGTGACAATGTGTTCAGCGGTTACACAAAAAGATGAATCAGTCGTTTATATACTAGTATCAACTTCGGATGCTGCAAAACATACTTCCACGCTCCCATACAAGTGTCAGCATGTATGGATGCACATAAAAGTTCATCATTGGCCTAATTGTTAGCACGTCCATCTTGGTGCTGTCAGCATGTCTGCATGTTACCTCATAAACTGCTTTTGAGAGAAAGTTGAATACTCAGGATCCATTTCATCACTAAAACTGCTAACAAACAAAAACCATAATAAGAATAACAAACAGCGCAGCTCCTTAAAACATTTTTTATACATAAACTGAAGTAGCGAGCAAGAATCATCCCTTAGTACAACTGCTCAGTATATTTATATAAGGCTGCTTCCTCTTGGGCAAAAAGCTTGCCACACACCATGCGTCAGCCCGAGTCTTGTTTTCGTCAAACCACACACCCTGGCTTTTTCTTTCCCTAGCTCTCAGCCCTGATGACTTACCAAACCCCCCACCAACCCCTGTACTGTATTCTTCTTGTCCTATTAAAAACACTTGCAGCTTAATCTGTTGGCAATGACAATTTAATTTTCTCATTAGCTTAAATGGGAGCTATTTTGCTAACTGATATAATACACCGAGAAAATCAAAGCAAGAACAGCTAACCCAGAAAACCTGACAGCGTATCCTTTTATTATATGTCTCCGGCAAGAGGGAAATCAAGCGGCAGTCACCTGTTTCTCTTGTAAATTTTTAATCACTTCTTAAGTTTTAAAGACCCTCTGTAAGATGCCTTGTGCTTAAACTTCAAGAGTTGCACGCTATGAGCCTATCAAACACACCGACACACAAATCCACGAGTTCAAAACGCTGTCCCCACACAGACTCACTTCTTCCACGTCTTTCTTTGTGGTTATAGTCAAAAACAAACTTGTCAAGAAACCCGAAACAAATGGTTTTCCAGCACAAGGATGCAAAAGGTAACAGAAATAAATAACTGTCTCTGTACAGATTAACACGCAATGCCTTCGTATCTTCTATGGAAGATCTACTGTTCTGTGCACAGCATGAAGTTGCATCTCCATGCCATGCTAACCTGACTGCTTCTCTCGTTTCCATCATTTTTCATCCTCATCCTCCTCGTCCACCTTATCACTGCAAACAGTTCAAACCATTATCTTACCTACACACCAACATGTGCACCTCATTCTTCGACATATTTTCCTGAAATCCCCAATCCTTAAAATGAGGGGAGATCTAATTACAAATGAAAGATGCATGCATTATTTTAACACGTTAAAAAAAAAAGGAAAAAAAAAAAAGAAAACACTTTGCTTTAAAACCAGTGAGGACTTTCTGAGGTCTCATAGAGTATCACAGACAAGTGCTTAATAATCAAGGGAAAACGGACTTTGTCTAATTACAAGGCCAAGAAAGAGCAGGGAATACCTGGAGGTAACCTGACAGGTAACCTGACTGTATCTGGTTTTTCTTCATACCTTGTTTTTTGGCTCTAGTATAGGGATGCCAAAACAGAGAACAGGGTAGGCAAAGACGGCAAACTTGCAGTCAACTTCAGCATCCCAGTTTTTTTTTTCTGCAGGTTCCATTACTATGTGGAAGCTTAAAACCTTTGCCAGGCTCTACATCTCGTGGCCAGCAAGGGGGTAAAATGTGGTCACTGGTACGGCACGAACATGACAAGGTCTGCTGATTAAAATCTCAGCTGGTCAGTACAATACAATTTCTAAAAGATCTCTTTCAAGCAACTTGTGGTTTTTGTCTTTTAAAGGAAAATAGCAAACAAGTTCTGGTGGTGTGTCTACAGGCACCCAATCTCCAAGACAATCCATCCACAGAATTATTTTGAAAGCTAAAAGCCAGTTCAGTAAGGTTATGCGTGTCACAGGGAAAGAGCTGGGCCTTGCAAAAAGTAAAAGAAACTATTATTTGCCAAACTAAAAATAAATTGCCTAAACACAGCACATGTACACAAACTGGCTTAATTATATGTTGCATTCCATTTGCTCCAATAGATTTAACTCTCCACCCTTGGCACACAGATATCTCAGCAAGAATAAAGATACACATGCCCAAGTGCAGCATCAAAACGTCTAATTCTTTGCGTGTCGATGATTCTGCAATGAAGACTACATTCGCTGTTGACCTTCTGCCCTTAAGCAGTGGCAAACCCCCCCCCCCAAACAAAACAAAAAAGAAATATTTAATCTGAAGAGGTTTGCGCCGAGGGATTAAAATTAATAACCACATGACAGTTCAGGCACCATTTTCAGATGTCCTTGTCTCCTACTTGTACTTGGGATCTCCGCTGAAAGCTGGATTTCTGATTTCAACCCCTCAGGCAACAGTCCACACAAGGTGGCAACGTGGACATTCTCAGTTGCTAGAGTCCAGTGTCATAAGGCACATAGGTAAACTGTTGCAACTGTACAAGGTATCAAATAATAAAAAAAGCTTTGTGCACAGACACTATTGTCAGTCGAATTCTTGTCTCGCTAAGTTTGTCCTGTCACTAAGTCTCAAAATCGTGCACAGCGGGTACGTATCCAAACATATGCAACAAAATGCTTTGCTGTCAGTCTCGTAGATGTCGCATTTGAATCACATAAATGTTCTTTTTACAGCCAAGAATCTCTTGTTACAACATAACAACCCTGCAGGGATGCACTAGCAAGTCACCCAGTGTACTCCTGTGCAGGAACAGAAAAACTTCTCATTTTTCATGCATGGATATGTTGTTCCATCGGTAGACACTCGCTTGCCTTTGTGACCGACTGTAAAATTCAGGCAACACTCAGTTCAGCCCTGTGCAGCTGTACTGGCATCCTGCAAATGGACGCAGAAGGCTGCAGCGCACGGTAGCCTGGCACATACGCTAAAGGGCCAAGCTCACCAAAGCCTTCATGCGGTCAGATAGTCAGTGCTGCTGGGAGTGCAGCTGTCTTTGGGCCCAGACTTTGTTCAGCGTGTCCACGGTGTCAGTCAGCAAGGACTCAAAGATGGTGTCCGTCAGCTGCAACTTGACCGCTGTCTCATCGTGGTTGTAGTTGACCCAGTCTGGCTCCTCCTCTTGCAGCTCTCTGGCCAGCACTACGTCCACATGGTCCTTCTTCTTGCGCACGTTCCACTTGTTGGCAGCCTTGCCCCGCGCTCGGCTGGCAGTCCCGTTCAAACCCAGAATGCTGATGGCTGCCTGCTGCACCACGGGCAACAGCATATCCATCGTGGTCGGCGGCACCACACCCTTGTAATACCGCTGCCGTTTCAGCACCGGCTTTTGCCAGGCTGGGGGTTCCGCTTCATTTTCATGCTGATAGATCTCCCGCACGATCTCGCCGGTCAGATCAAACAGAAGGTGCCTGTAGGAACGGCGACTGCAAGTGATAATGTTCGTGCTGGTTCTCGCCTCCCCTGGCCCCTCCTCGCACTCCCCCTCTTGCAGGAACGAGGCTGGAACTGGAACCGAGTCCCAGGGTTCCCCACATCGTCGCAGGTTCCAGAACACTTTCAGGGCTTCTGCAACTATTCTCTCCACTTCTGCACGCTCGTGGGGAACAGCAAAGATTTCCTGAACTTGTTTGGAGCTGTTCCTCTGCTGCTCATCTGCAACATGTCAGAAACATTTAACTACAACAGCAGATAAATCTCTTAATACATAGTACCACATTTGGAGATAACAGTGTTTGTTGTAGTGTTATTAATAAGCCAGTACCAGCCATTTCATGACAGCCTGCCTACATGGTTGTTAGTTTCTGTATAGATTCAATGAAAAAAAAAAGCTAACACTAAGAAAACATCCAGTGTTTCCCACCTGCTGTCATGTCCCCAGCTCCTGGATATGGAGGAGGCAGCTTGCCCATTCCAAAGTCATCATCTATGAACTCAATGTCATCTCCCAACACACCAGAAATGTCAGCATCAAGCTCTTCTCGCTGTGTCAGAAGTCAAATACAATACATTAGACAATGCTGCACAGTCTCATAACTGGGCAAATCTTGTCAACAAGAATAAAAATGATTTTTTAAAAAAAATGCACCATAATTGATTCTTTATATTTTCTTTTTCACTTTAAAAGAAAGTGCAATGTTTAAACAAGAACAAATCATAGGAACAACAGCATTTGCTTCTTCACTGTCTTTTTCAGGACACGGTTCGGCTCTCCTTACCTCCTCTGATGATAGGACATCCCCAGGAATCGGGGACTTGGGACGGAGAAATGGCTCCGATGACACGGACTGGGCAGACAGTGGACGCTTGGTTTCCTCAAACCCCTTCAGCTCTCCGCCATGACCAAGATCCAGATCAGGTGATGGTGCCAGTGCTCCGTCCCTGCTGCTGTCACGCGACGCGTCCACTCCGCTGTCGTCAGAAAGCCCGTTGACGTGCACCGCGTCGTAAGGTTCCTGCACGCCACCCTCCCGCTGCCCTTGCCGAATCTGGATCATTTTGGTCAGAGCGTCCTGCAGAAGTCCGCCAACCATGGCGCTGGTTGTGGCCTCGACGGCTGTATCCCACCTGGGCTTGGGGGCTGTTGGTGGTGGCTGCTGCTGAGGTCTGGGGGGTTTAGGAAGAGTGGGAGGAGGCACCTTGGTGGGTGGCGACTGACGAGATGCAATGATGGCCATCTTCTCTATGCTCTCGTTCATCAGGCACTGCGTCATGTCCGTCGTGATGCTGTCGGCAAGCAGGTCAATATTCTGCTGGGAACTCAAGGTCGCCATGCCACCGCCTGTCACGTTCTCGCTTCCCTCCTCCTCCTCTCCTTCCAAAACCTTCCTCACCACAGCAGAGACTGTTGTCTTCACTGGCTCTGCACCCTCCGTGGCTGAAGACACGTCGTCTTGGTCAGTCAGAGAGTTGTCGGGGCTGACGATCTCCTCAAACATGGCGGTCCGCGACTGTGCTCCGTCTCTGACTTCATCCACCTCCTCCACTGGGGAGATCTCACTCCCAGGGACCAGCATGCCATGATTGGGCTTGCAGAGAAAATACCGCTTGCCCTCACACTCGCCATTCATGTCCCCCTCTGCTCTGTCAAGCTCCACTCCTGCCCAAAAGCCAGGTGCAAAAGCCACAGCACCTTTAAACCGAAGTCGTCCTAACAGCACCCCACCAACCAGAACACGATCACCTTCAAGGAAATCTGCCAGTGGGTCTGTCAACATCAAGGAACTGTTTTCCTCCTGAAAATCAAAACCCTCCAATGTACAAACAGGCGAGTCAGTCAGTGAGGAAGAAGAATGAGTTGGTTCGGGCGATGGAACAGACAAAGGTAAATTAAGGAAAAAAAAAAAGCCCCTGACAGGGGATCCAGCTGCATGTATCCCTACCCCTGCCTCAGTAATCTGGAAAACGATGATTAAATCTGGGTATTGAAGAAATATGCATGAAAGAAGGCAAAGAACACATTTACCACTTAAAAAAATTAAAAGCAGATTCACAGTGGCCAAACCATTGTGACAAAGTCTGAAAGTAGTTTCACAGTGTCACCATACATGATAAAATAAAATAATGTTAAGGCCATATGTCAGTGGGCCCGCAAGGAATTTTGAATTATGTCTTCCCACCCCATCTTATTCCACAACAAACACAATATTTTAAGAGCTTTTGAATGAACAGCAGGTATAGACATATATGCGACACAAGAAAATTCTGTCAGGCAGTTTATTACACCACAAATAAGAAATCTGTAGTTAATTTCGTGGTTGACATCTCAAAAATTAACAAAGCACAAAGGGAGTGAAACATCTGCTTGTGAGAAGCTCCTTTGTTTACATCAAGGTGCTGTGATGCCCTCAAAACTCTTCCACAAAGAATACTTACTAGGGAATTATCATAAAAAATTATGCTGCATGCTTTGAAGCTGGAAGGGAGCATGGAATGTAAAAAGAACAGAAAAATTTCTGCTGACTGGAGGGTCCTTTTCTTGTTTTCTTTTAGACTACTTCTCACTGATTGTTTATCCCCTTATTAGCCTATTAATAATAATAAAAAAAAACAACCAAAAAAAAAACGATGTGGCATCTGCAGACTGCCAGGGTTCTCTAGAGGTACTTGAGACCCCTCCTTGCTCCTCCTCCATCCCCCTTCATCGCCCTCTGCCCTCCTAGCCCCATCACCATAAAACCTTTGCTGCTGATGTGATGTTGACCAATAAGCTACTTCAAACAAGTTCTGCTGATTTCCTGTCTCTGTAACTTTGTAAGACTACTAAACTTTGGTGCAAACTGAATGTTACTGCATCCAGCACAAGCAGTGTGCAGTTGTAAAGTGGAGTTATCTAGCTAAAGACTCAAACTGTCTGCACTACATCAGTGTTTGCACATGCCCCTCTTCGTGCCCCATAAGCATCAGCATCTTATTCTGGAACACTGGACTGGTTTGAAAATGTTGCTGTTTGAGGATATATTTGTGAAATAATAATAAGAAAAACTTAATGTCAAAATTATTTGATCAACTTTTCCCACCAGAAAGTTTTGTCAGAAGCAAGGAAACTTGTTACTTTTGAAGAATTTTCTCAGCAGATGCCTTAAATCTTTGCCAGAAAATGCACAAGAATTTTTTGGAAACCCTACCCAATGCAGAGGATGGGGCAAATTTGACTAGTTTATTAAAAATCACCTACCTGACCAAGGAGTGGAGATCCAGCCCGAGGCGTGTCCATGGAAGCCGCCTCATCTTCAGCGAAACCCAGCAAGTCCCCTAGCTGGGCGTCGAGAGATTCACGCCGTTCCTCAGATGCTGGCCGACTTGGAGCCTGCTTCTCTGACAAGGATGGAAGGCTGGCAGAAATGCTGATGTCCTTCTCTGCCTGTAGCTTCTCTTTGTTAGAAGTGCTCACTTTGGCTGGCATTCTGTCAGACTCTGAGCTCATTAACTCTTCCTCTTCCTCCTCGAAATCATGCATGTCACTGAAAGTGGTGGAGCCTGTTGACCTCTCACTGGACGGTCTTGACAGACTTCGGTGGGAGTTGACCCTTGACTCGTTTTCACTGTCTGACTCCTGGATGCCTGTGGCTGGATGAGAAGAGGACGCTGAAGCGTCTCTAATGCTGCCAGATGGGGACTTGTTTAGGATCAGCTTGGGAGGCGAAGAGGAGTCGTCCAGAGACTTTGCAGAGGACGCAGCCCCAGTTTCGATGCACTCGGAAATCTCCACGTCGGATCTGACTCCTCGACCAGACCCATGAGAGACCTCGCTGCGGGCAGAAGGTGGCACTCGGCTGTGACTCTGAGCAAGACTCTGTGATGCGGCCTCTGTGAAGTCCATGCTGTAAGACTGAACATCATCTGCTACACTGCTGTGGATCCTGCTCTCCTCCGCCGCCTTTGTTGAGAGACCGGTCTTGATGGAGAAAGCACCAGAGTGTGAGCGCTCTGAAGCTCTGCTGATGGCCTCAGCGTCGTCGTCAACAACTTCCTCAATGGCTTCTGACACACTCAGATCCACCAACATGCTATGGCTACCATTTGGAATCTTCTGACTCTTCGCTGCATTTTCTGCAGAAGGTTCTGATCTGGACTCGCTTCCTTCTGAGATGCGATCCATAAAAGTAGCAGACTTTTTCTTTGTTTTTTCTTTATCTGCTAGAGGCGATGTCTTGGAATCTGCAAGACATACAAATAATAACAATTAGGCAGTTTCAACAAAACAGGTCTAGAAATAAGCGCTCCCCCAGCAAAACTGCTTGTTTCTCAGGTTTCACATATTCTAAAGCTGAAGTCAATCACTTGGAAGGACGAAGCACACATTTTGTAAGAAAAGAACCCATGAAGAACCAAACTGCATGTGTACACACGCCTCCCACCACAAATGTCCCTCTCATGCAATCGTCTTCCTTCGGCGCAAAGGACTGCAGGATTCTGACTGCCCGTGTCAACTCACCATGCCCTTCCGAAAGTGCTGGGGAAGTTTGATTGGATTCCGCACTGTCTCGTGTTTCGTCCAGGCTGGAGGAGTTGCTTCCATCATCTCGCTGCCCATTTCGCCCAGGAGGGCTGGGTGAAGAGAATGATGACGAGGCAAGAGTGGATTTGCTGGGGCTCGGCTTGGGCTGCTTGATCTGTGGCCGTACAGTCGGCTTGCCTGCCTCATGTTCTAAGTCAGCCTGTTCTGTCTTCAACTGTGCAATGAAGTTCTCGTATGCCTGAAAGGTTGCAAAAGAAATCTTGCAATGATGCATGTAAAAAACAAAATAAAAAAACCCCAAAGCCCCCCAACAAACAAAAACAACCCGAGAGATTTCAGAATTAAATAAGTCGTGCTCCTGCCAAGCTAACAAAGCAGGACAACCACACACACAACTCTCAGAAGGTCAAATGTGTGACAACCTTCTTCAGACTCGTTTCATCCAGTGACAAAATGTTTCTACTACCCCTCTAGGTTGCTTGCACAGAACCACAGAGACAATCTGGACACAAAACTTTTTTTCAGGACAGGAAAGGACCTCAATTTTACAGATAAAGAATGTTACAGGATATGACCAGCTGTGTGGCCTAAGAACTGTCCCTCTCCCACCCTAAAGTGATAACAAAACAAAACAAACAAACAAAAGATCCCACCTCCAGCTGCTTCTTCAATGACTCTTCTTGGGCCTTGAGCTTATCCTTCTTGCGCCGAGAGCGCTCCTTTTTCAACATGTCTGCCTCCTTACGTCTGCGTTGCAGTAGGTCACTCAGTTGCCGGATACGAGCTTCGTAGTCAGATACGTCGGAAAGGGTTTCTGTCCAAATCAGAACAAATCCTTTCTTAAGGACGACGCTGTATTTTCCTCTTATCTGGTTATAGTTTATCCTCTCATATTTTTTAAGTATTGGTGCCGTCCGTTATATTGTGGCCAAATTTTAGACGGACAGCACCAAGGAGATACTGGCAAATGTAAATGTCACCATAAGCCGCACAAAATACAAACTAAAAGTAATGTCACTAAACACGCTGACATGGTACAAAGCAGCAAACTGTTAAGAGAAGATCACTGTATCCTCTGACCTGTGTGTGAAACTGATTCCTCGGATTCACTCTCCGATCCTGTCTTTCTAGACCAAGGCACGGGCAAAGGGGAATTTCCAGGAGGAAGCAGTCTGCCCACTGAAGATTTTCTTCCCCTGCCCTGGGCCAGGTTGTCAACTTCGTCTTCTTCGTTCACAGAGCTGTTGACGACAGTTTCGTCACTGGAGTCCAGCATCCGCTGCTTTTCTCGGCTGGAGCTGGCACGGTCGGTGGTTGTTGCATCAGGGACATCCTCTGGAATAGAGCTCTCACTTCCGCTGGCCTGCGGAGAATGGGCCATGCTGCCAAGTGACCTGGCAGTGTGCATCTCTGCATGCATCTTTCGTTGGTTGGTGATGTCACTTTTGGAGACAGATATGTGCGTGGATATGGCTTCGGAGACGGACCGTGTCAGCGACTCATCCTTTCTGGCAACAGCCTTTTCAGACCTTGCAGCTGTTTCAACTGGAAAAGAAAGAGCAGTTAAATGCTGACAATTAACACTAGTGGCCGTCTTCATAGAAACATGGAAAATCTAATGCAACTGCCTTATCGCTATTGCTTATCCACCTCAGCAAACAGTCTTTGTATATCCATGCATCCATGTAGCCACACACACATACGCATAGCTTTGATACCAAAGGTGGATGGTAGTGATCTGTTGGGACTCCAGAGCATGTCACTGGGTAGTTCCACAACTGTGCTCCTCTGTTTGGCAGCTCTCTGCTTACATCCTCGGAGATTCCCACACTCCATCACTCGTCTCAGACAAACCTACAGCTAGGTATGTGTTTTCAGTTATCCAAATGGTTGTATCACATGCACAGGTTCACTCAGCCTGATTAGCTAACACCCACCACATATACAGCAAATACACACGAGGAAAACACACCTTTCTTGTCCAGGTCCTTGCTGGACTCTCTGGCAACCTCCTTCGTTTTCTTCTTGTCACCTGATGGCGCACGGGTTCCCCAAGCGTGCAGGGCAGAACGCTCCAGCTGCAAAACCTTTTCTTCCTGTGCATCTAGATCGTGTTTCCATATCAGAAGTTCACTGGCATTCTTTTTGCGTTCCATTAGCCTCTGTTCTCTTGCTGTCAAGTACCTGGAAGAAATTTAACAGCACCATCTGACTGTATAGATGGCCACTCATATCAATGATCAGCTTCTTATAGTATCGACATTGTGATGTGATGACTCACAGAAGGACAACAGTTGGGAAAAAAAGGTGTCACTGACAATATCTGTCATTATTTCAGAATGATAACGATGTGTACATGACTCTAATCATGGAAGCCCAGTAAACAGCTAAAACAATAAAAAGAACCAGGAGTCACTGACAGCCTGACACCATCTTTCATTACTCAAAGATGACTGTTTTGTCCAGCGTTAACTAGAACAGAAGGCAAATTATGACCATCATAGCTGTTTACAACTTTACCAAACTAAAATCTCCCAATCAACTGACGAGTCTACTTGCTTCTGATCAAGGCGTAACTTCTGCTGCTTCCTGATGTTCTGCTTCTCTCCCTTGTGCTTCCTTTGCGATGCCCCCTCCCCATACATTTCTGAATCCGACTTGGCTTCTGCAAGCAACATGTGAACATCATTGGCAAAATGTTCCTGCCAAAGTCCACGCATGCAGTCTTTCAAAGGCTGGCAATGGCATGTAGGATGAAGAAACTTTATCGTCACCTACGATGAGCGAGTCCTAAGATCCCAGCCTCCTCAAGGATCAAAGTGGATGTCTGTGCATCTCTGATGTCTACAGACCACAGTCTCCTGGTATTTTTTTTAAAAAAGTCATCAGCACCACCCCCCACCTTTTCCTATAGAAACGTTACGAGGGAACAAAACCAAGCAAGCAATGCTCTTCTGTGTTGGTGTAACAGAGTTGTGTTGGTTAATCTGACGTAAAATATTTTACAACATGTGAAATGGTTTCCAAAGTTTCAACCAACGATGGAAAAAAAATCTCTATGGCCTGGTTACCTTTGGTCACAGAAATGTCCTCACTGGCATCAGACATTTCATCTACCTGTATCAGGACAAAAAGACATTAGTTAGTAAGAAAAGCCACTGGTGATGTCCGTGGGGACATACGAGAGGCACTGACACCACAACTCCACAGGACAGAGGGCATAGAAGGGCAGCCAGCACAGACTCATCTTCTGACAGTCATCTCAAGCAACAGCAACGGACAGTGACACACACACACACACACAATGTGAAAGTGATCACTCCCAAAGGAAAACACACCAGACTGGCTTCGTCTTCAGTGTGAACCTCAGCAGGCCGACCAAGTCTCCCAGCGCCATGCTCTCGCAGTGACTTAAGTTTCTCTCGGGTCTGCAAAAAAAAAAAAAAAAAAAAGACAGTCAAAGGTCTTATGCATGAATGGGCATGACTAAAGTTCCTGGTATGAGATTAAGCCAGATGGGACCTCATCCTTTGTGCATGGTTTCAGACAATGGTGACAGGATCTCATGCATCAGGTTCCATGAATGTGTCTCTTTTGGTAGATGAAATAAGCATTTTTCTCTATGTACTAGAGACTGCACAAATTAAATCAACATCTAATCATTATAAACTTCACTGTTCTAAACCTTCCCAGTGGTAGATCTAAAAAATCTGTTATTCTTCCGGATCTATGGTAGACTATTGGAATCTTTATTCACAGACAGATTATTACAGAGTTTTCCTTTATTGCTGGCAGGTAAATAAAAAGACCTCATGGTGGCATGGCAGCATCAAAACAGATACCGGCAATAATTCATGTGATATTACTTACAATCTTGCTACAAACACGCACTCAGAGCTGTAAATGTACAGCACATGTAGCACATGAATGCTAGAGTTCTGTGGTGCTTGTCACTAACCTCTTGCTGCATTCTAGCAATTTCTTCATGCTGCTTCAGCAGGCTCTGTCGCTCTTTGCTTGCCAGGCGGTTGGCTTCTTGCAGGTGCCGAATCTCTGCCTGAACACACATATACGCCACAAACACAAGCCCATTACCATAAACATCAGCACAAAATAGAAAGTTTTGTGAAAACGAGACAAAAGCAGACCCTGCAAAGAAAAAACAAAAACTCCCCACCACTCAAAGACAGACACTCATGAGATCAAGGACACCTCTACCGCTAGCTGAAGACACATCATGTCTGAGATCCCTGCACAAGACAAGTTCACCAACTGTCACAAGACAGGACATGCATGAGATTGGAGAGTGAGGCCAACTCACCTGCTGCTCTTGCAGGTGCTTCAAAAGGTTCTGCTCCCTCCGCTCCAGCTGTGGATGGATGTCGTCGGCACCTTTGTCGCGCAGATGCTGGCGCTGCTGTTTCAGCCAGGCCAGCTCAGCTTTGGTTTTTTCCTTCAGGGCCTTTTCTCGCAGCCGCAGCAAGGCTGCCTGGTGCTGGGCCCGCAGCTCCTCTTCCCGCATGATCTGCCGCACCATGTCGGCCGTGAAGCGGCTGAAGCTGTCCTCTCCCACAAACAGAGAGGTCAGGTCTCCCAGTGCTAGCGAGCTGGCTGTAACGCAACAAAATCAGCCTTTCTGACGTTACTTGGATAGTTCGTGAGATGCTAGAATTCTCAATGTGCTGAACACCAGACTGATTTTCCTTCAAAGTGTTCAGCTTTCTGAGACACAGGACTACTCCGGCAATGTTACCTATTTACTGGCAGAAGCAGGCAGAAGCGGCTCAACAAAAACACACCTTCATCCTTGGCACTAGAAGACATGACCACATCGTTCCTGCGCCGCTTGGCATCCTTGCGGTGGCTCTCAGATGGCAGGACTTGCTTGAAGGACTCGTCTTCAGTCAAGGAGTCTTCAAATGACATGGAGTAGTCACCATCTGTGAAAACAATGTTTATGGTGGAAATGCTAAAATGGAACACGTAAAAAAGTAGCTGTCTTTATTAACAGGGGATAATTCTGCAAAGTTAGTTTCGATCAACAAAAGCACACAACAGATATCTGTGAAATAACATGACAGGAATAAAACTGACCTGGCACCTCCTGGGCAATACTGGTCTCTGTCTTATGTGTGTCCACGTCACTGGCTGTTTTGATTGAAGAGTCAGAATCATTGTGTGTGTCTTCTGCTGTCTTCACATTCTCCGACACTACACTCCTGCAGAACCACACATATGGGTGTCACTGTATGTCGAAATCACATTTAAGGCAAGGAGAGTTTTTCCAAAATTCTAATGCCAAGAATAGTAAATAGATTATAAAATAAAGTGAAATTTATAAACAAGTAGAAGCCACCATTTGCCTTCAAATCATTGACTGACAATGTGCTGGGCACATGCAAGATGAGGCAACACTATTGTCTGTGACAACTAAAATCCCAAAGCATAATTTTCTAGCAACTGTCAGAATTATTAACAGGAGTCACAATCTGTGTACAAAAAACTGTGTGGGCACATGAGATTTTAGAAGGAACTTTTAGGCTGATCATTATCTCTAGAATAATGCCAAACATCTATTCAAAAGAAAAATGTACAAAATTTTCATGGGAATAGAGCAACAAAAGCAAACATGTCTGCAACAAGCAGCTCCATTAGCAGACAGGTTTCATTAAATGATAAACTGTTTGCCCTTGTCAAAAAGGCTTACTTGGTTTTGGAAGATGAGGTATTGCTGTATCTGGACTGGAATTTGGGCACGGACTTGGCAAATGGCGTGGATGTTGCAGTCTCTGAATAATCCATGTCATCCTGACTTGTCAGCCTGGAGACCGAGGAACTGGGTCGACGATTTTCTGCTTGTTCCAAAAGCTGTTTGTTAGCTGCAGCAGAGACAAAAACAAAACCAAAAAACCCCCGGTAACAGATGGTTGCAGCACTGTACCTTGTGGAGAAGACGGACAGAACAATACTAGAGTTGCTGCCTTCTCAGTCTGTTTTGCTAATTCACGGACTTCAAAATGGTTACTTTTGTAATTGCTTAATGTCCAGTCACAAATGAGGTGCACATCAGGATGGTAATGCTTGAGTTAACGTGGAGCCACAGCCAGCCCTAGGACTGTTCCCTGTAGTATCAGGCATCTGGCAGGGCAGTTAACAGATTGCCAGTTTTTAAGTCTAAGGTATGTCTCAGGAGGAGCGCAAAATGCTGACTTTCTGCCTCTGAAGTGGAAACTTTAACTGTTCAACAAATTGGAAAATACCAGACAGATGGACTCCCAATCCATAAAAAAACAGATGATGTACACAGAGCATTAAGGCTATATATATATATATACTTGCAAACTGGTAAATCACAGCCAGCATGGGAAACAGTCCCATAAGAAGTTATGTTCAGAAAGTGTGCCTCACGTGCAGTGATGGATCGACTTGTATCACGTGACACGCTTGTCGCAGCATCAGCTGTACGTTGCTGTGAGGAAACCATGTTGTGGAGCTGCGTCTGCAGTTCTTTAGCCGACGCCAGGCGCTCCTCCTGCACCCGAAGCTGCAATGACCGTAGCTCTGCGTTGTGCTCTTGCTGACGTGCCTGTGGACGAAGGGAGCAGCATCATCACATTTTCCCCTTCACTGCCATCTGGGAAGCCCACGCTCCTAAACCCCATGATCAACACCATGCAGACTACAGTAGCTACCAATGGAATTATCACTGAGCATCACAGAGGTTCAAAGAGAATACAGGATGTGAAAATGTGTAAGCTTGGCAACAGATTTGTCTAAAGAATGTTCACCTTCCCAGAATCCCCAAATTAGATGTTTTCTGAACTATGCGTCTGTCTCATGTGAGGCACGATGTTTAGCATCTGTTTGAATGTGGCAAGAAGCTGAAAGAGGTATTTGTCTTGGAGAGTGCTGCTTCAGAATTCATAGTTTGCTGTCAAGCATCTAACGACATCTACAGACATTTCATGAAAGATATGGACAGTTAGATACAGCAAGCGAACATAAATGCTTGTGTACACCAAGTCTAGTTAAATGGGCATTCAAATCTTCTCATATAAGTGAACGTAAACTACCCTGGGCATATAGTCTGATGACTGAAAGAGCAGAGACAAATGCTCATGCAACCTAGCCCTGCACTGGGTGTTTACTAACCTTCAGGATCTGAGCCAGAGAGACAGTCTCTTGCTGGGCCAGTGCCACGGCTCGGGTCCGCTCCATACTGCTTAGCTGCTGCAGGGAATCTCCCAGGCTCTCCAGCCTGGCCAGCTCGGCGGCCATCTGTCGCTCTAGCGCAGCTGGGGACCATTTTGCCTCCTCTTGAATGTGTGGTGCACTCGACACGCCTTCATACGTCTGAATGCACAGGGGCTACGTTACAAACTTAAAGTACTTTTTTTTAATGGTGGCAAGAGAGACAACATGAATAATTTGAGAAGTTAAGCACAGGCTGTTAAAGAATGTATGCATGTAGAGGCACAAGCTGCTCAACAGTTTACTGACAGGAAAGGTACACCCTGAGTAACTGAAATCCACCCATCCGTATCCTTACCTTTAAAGATGTTCTTGGCTCATCTTCACTCATCTGGGACACGTCGGTCTCTTGGCCCGTGTCTGAAGTCTGGCGCTGAAAGCTGCTGCCAAACTGTCTGGATGTCCCCTGTCTATGGGATGCAGCCTTTGGCAACTCGTCTTCTGCACTGCAGACAGACATCAACACCACTATTTCACTGAGGGTGTTGAATTTGGTCGGTGGCGACTGACAGCCACTCACATCACAACCAAAGCAAAGACAGTGTCCCTGGCATGTAGCACTCAGGAAGACTTTGCGTATGGTTAATGACTCCTAAAATAGTGAAGAATCTAGTTTAAAAGATAATTAAAGAAATGACCTCTCATCACGTTCTCTTCATTGTCTAACTTTTGCAACATTTCCAAATTTTCCTAACTGTAAATTTTATTGGCTGCAGGGTTATCCATCTTGTCTTCTCCCTCCACCCCCTGCCTTCACTGAAGGCGGTGAGTTACCTTTCCTGCGACTTGGAATCGTCGGACACAGACAGGCTTGGAGCAAGAGTGTGGGCTGCTGAATGGATTGGTGTCCTCTCCTCTGACCTGTAATGAGGTTTTCTCCTGTTTATAACAACCAACACGACAAAGGCACTGTCCTTTTTCACACTGAACAAGTCAAGAGCAGCCACATCTATGATGAACGGAGGTATTCACATGGGTTAACTCTACATAGATGTCATAATGAAAGATGGTGTTAACAGGTCTAACTCTAGGTAGAGGATACAATGAATAACAGTATTAATAAGACTGACAGCACACAAAGATAAAATAATGAACAAATGAATTCAAGCCGCACCTTACAATAAATGAAACACATAATGAGAGACAGCACGACCAGGTGTAATTCAGAAAGACAGAAAAACGTAAGATGCTGTCTGGTCACATGCTATTCCACTCATGCTGTCTGTGGTTCTCAGTGTTCTCCATTCACATACTTGAATGCACAGGTATTTTACCTCATAGCTCTGTTCCTGCTAGACTGAGAGTGCTGTGATGTCTGTCGTGGCATCTCCCTTTGGTTTCCGTCCAAAAGGGTGGCCTCCATTCTGGTGTACGTAGCTTTGGCCACCACATGATGCCCGTCGGCTGTGTGGCCAGACACAACGTGCTGTGTGGAGGTGAGGACTGGGTCGCTGACCATCGCAAAGCTGGTTTCTGGCACTGGAGCACTTTCTGCACGGGGCTTATCTCTTAGCCTTAAAGCTACAATTAAAGAAAGCCACAAAGATGGTAATAAAAAGGATACGAGTTTAAAATATTTCAAAATCCAATCACTCTGAACGTGCACAAAAATGTACAAAGTTTGTTCATTCACATGAACAGTTCACCAGTTTGAAAAAAAGACATGCATTTTTTTGGTTATTTAAATCCATCCATGCAAATTTTCTAAGCAGAGATCCAGAAAATCTACTGTGACTGGTATGAACACTTCTCTAATGTCCACAGCAATGATTTCAAAAGGCAGATTAGCCAAAGTGCCTGGATATTTTTCCTCTTACATCAGTTTGATGTCATGTGTTTTAAATAACTCAGAATTTCTGCAGCATGCCGCCTGCCCACCTCTGCTGTCATAATGCGTCTGCCTGGAGAACACGTTGAACACACTGTAAGGGTCGGCCTTGGGCTCTTCCCATCTGTAGGCACTGGGAGCCTTGTATTGCATATTCAGCGATGCTGCACCGACTGGCTTGTCACCACCAGACCCAATTCCCTGCCACACAGACACAGCGTGCAACCATAAGGGCATTCAGCTAATGAGAATTGCTGACAGCACAGCCCCTTGGAAACCTGACAAACTGCAGGTGGTCCTGGGAATTACCACTGACTACCTCCCCTGCCATTTAAGCCTGGACAAAGGGGGGGGGGAAGAAAACTGTTGCTCCTGATTAGCTCCCCTAAACTTGAAAACCACATATTTGGTTCAAAATATGGTTGTAAAAGCCTCAATGAATGTTTGAATTCAGGCAAAGCCTGCATCACATCATAATAAAAGTCTGATTGTGAGCTACCATTATTGTTCGCAATATCCTTATAACAATTACCACAGCAGTGACCTGCTGCTATTGCCACAACCACTAAATGCTGCAACACTATGGCCATGCATTTCCGTACAAGTGCAATGTTCTCATTTATTTTAAACCTCATCTGTTTATATTTATATATACACTGAATGATTTCACTCACTAGCATACAAAATCTGAACTTTAAATTTTAAATGTTCTAGTGTGAAAGCAGCTTATCTAACCTTCACAGTTTTTGGAATCGTTAGGTTGTTCGATGATTCATCCATGGCACTGATCTCACTGAATGTCGAAACCTCCGTCACGCTTGAGTCCTCGTCAGCTTTCTAGCAAAAGAAAAGCATTTCAACTTTTAAATCTCACAGTTCTGTAGATTGGAAGGTCGTTAGTTCTGCCAGCACAAATCTGTCACTGTTCACGCTCTGAATGGTTACCACTGTGATCCGCCCAAGGGGTTGGGGGCTAAGGCAGGAAGGGATTGGGGTGAGGTCTGAAAATCCTTGAGTGGTAATGCAAAACAAAGAAAAGCATCTGTTAGCAATGCCATCCGTAAAGGTCCACCCCAGACAGTTTGTTCAGATTTTCCCTTGACCACAGCCGTGGAAAAGGTGACAAGAACAGCATGTGAGGGACTTAAGCGTGGCAAAGACTACCTAGCAACACATACTGGAATGCGCTTTGCACCAATGTTGAGCTGCCAGCAACTCTGACCAGAATCTGTGAGGCCCATCATTAACCTGCGTACCCCAAAGCTCAACAGACCGCCAAAACCAGAACTAAGCTGTGTAGCATATTGACCCAAGACAAAACATAAAAGCATTAGAAAAACAAAGTGGGTGTATGAGGATCCACATGTAACAAAAACAAGGAACATGACCAACCTCAGGACCTCTGCCAGATGGCGGCGTAGTCTTCCTCAGTGACGTCATGTTATTTTCCCCTGGCAATGCTGAAATGCTTCCTCCCTCCCTGCTACCTGCTCGAGGTACCCTGGCTTCGCTGGCCGATTCAGTGTCAGAGAGTCTGGTGCCAACAGTCTGAGCACCTGTGTCAGAACAAACATGAGAGGGGCACCACCGGAAAATCACAGACAGGAACACAACTAGGAAGTCCTCTCTCACCTCAGAAGTCAATGCACAAGAAACACTGAGACTTATTACAGTCTGAAATTGTTCTTGTTTTTGTTCATTGCTTCTTGAACTCTTCTCATAACCCAGTAGGTCACATGCCAATACAGCGTTCACATGAAGGAATATTGTGTGGGAAACATACTGAAGATTAAGCAATTGGTAGCAGGCTACCAGACACTGGGCACTGCAAAGGATATCACAAACCAATGAAATGGTTAGCTGCTGCTCACGAATGTTTTGCTGCAGACATATGATATCCTTTTTGCGCCTCAGCTTTCGGTAAGCTGCTGTCAGCTGGTTAACCAGCAGCATGCGCCACAAATTTGCCAACCTGCTTAACTACAATCCCACAGCTTTTGCACTGCGTTACTAGATTTTATTTCCTGTCCTCTAAAAATAATCATTCTTTTTGTTCACTTAGCTAACACTTTTGGTCTGTTGAGGTCAAGTGTCTTAGGGTCTAGATCAGAACAAGGATCTGTTTAGGAGAGGGATAGTATAAGCAAATATATAAAGAAATGCGTATGCGCAACACACAAAATAAATATGCGAAACAAAGTTTTTATGAATTCAAAAAGTGAAATCCCAAAGAAAACGTTCGGCAACATTTGGTAGAGGGAAAAAAATAAATAGCAAGTTAGAACTGTACCTATAACAAGCAATTCAAAAATAATTTGTGTGTGTGAGAGACACAGAGAGAGAGCGAAGAAAGAACAAAACAAAAATGGTCTAAAATACCTGGCAAACTGGAAGTGAAAATGTTGTACTTGTCCCGTGACCCTGTTATTCGTTCGTAGCGTGAAATAAATTCTGTCTCCAAGTTCAGTCTTTCAGGGTCATTGAGCATTGCTGTGACAGAAAAAATGTTCCATTTCAATTTCTTGTATCTAAGTCCATTTGCAGATAACGTGCCTTTCTAAAATGCTTCAATATGGTACCTGGAAAGTTCACGTGGATTTACTTCTGCACCGTAAAAATTATGGTTACTCACATACCAGTTATGGAAATCTTACCACAGAGCTACCAGAGACCTCTCAGACCTGTAGGTCTTTACCTTGCATGCATGACTACTTAACCTTCCTATACCCCACAGTGTGATCTTAATTCTGAAACTGGAGAGCAGCCACCAAATACTATTATTTAGAAATTCCCTCCCCCGCACCTTTCCATCTAGGTGATTGCTTGTTTCAATGACTTCTGCAGACCCACGTAGATCACGGTTTCACGTTTCAATCATCACACTCCACCATCATGCATGCATAATTGCAAAATTCCTATCAAGATTATTTGGAAACTGCACTGACATGTTGCCTTTGTTTATGGAGTGGGATGAAAGAACTCAGTGAAGAATGACGAGAATTCCCAATCAGAAAGTGACTCAGGCTTTCTAAGCTACTGGTTTAAAAAGCAACAAAGATTGGTCCACGTAGTCAGAATACACAACAGGATTAAATTTTGCACCAGTTCCCTCTGGGTTTTTTTTTAAAAAACAGGCTTGTTACTTTTGTTCTGACAGCAGAACTACAACTGAAGTCTGAGCGCTGCTGAATGCATGAGACCTGATTTCTGCTTGGGTGAGACCTGACCTAGTCGCCCACCTGGCTTGACACCTGTGTCCATGTGAGGCACGTCCACGTGGGCCAGCTTGGTCTGCAGGGTCTGGGACTTGGCCTTCAGGACCTGTAGCTTCTCCTCCCGGTGTCGCTCGCTGTGGCTGTCCAGACTGCTTGGACCAGACCTGAAGCCGGTGTCTGCTCCACCCCCTGCCAATCCCATCCTGTACCCCCCAATAGCCCGCCTCTGGTCCACCACCTGTGCAAACCTCGACAGCACAGCATCCACGTTCAGGTTCAATGTTCCTGCTTGCAACCGGCCAGCACCAGGCACCACGAAAGCAGGATTATGGTTTGGAATGTCTGTGGCTGGCTGCCTGCCGGTGGACTGCTGTTGTTGCTGCAGTGGTTGCAGGCGCTGATAAAGGTCATGGTAGAGGTCGGTTGTAGCCAAGCTGTGCCTCGACCTGCTGTTCTGATCCCTGCCAAGCAGAGGACATTCATCTCAACTGGCAGTTCATTCTCACTACGAACTGTCATCGGTGATTCTGACAGTGTGCACAAACAGCTAAGTTGCGTTTTTGTTCGTTTAAGTGGATAAATGACATTTCAAAATGTTGTGTTTTGTCAATCAATAGGCAAAGACAAACGACAGCTGGTCTGCTGATGCTGTACGCCAACTCAGCACTCGGCAGCAATAAAGACTGTACTGTGCCAACGCCATCAGCCCCGTAAACAGATTTCACACCCAGACAACCAGGAAATGTGTGAGGCTATGACGAGATCTAAACCCTCAACTGACTATCCTTACCATCTTGGTACAGGCGCATTCTCCTTTTTGCCACTGGACAAGCCATTAAACCATTTTGTCCAGACCAACATTAAACTCACTTGTTTTCAACTGGCGTGGCTCGCGGGGTGGAAACATCCTCACTACTTCCTGTCAGGGTATCAGCATCGCTTTCTTCATCTTCACTAACATCCATCTTTCTGTCTTTGGTGGCATTCTCTTTGTCTGCGTTAATGCTTCCCTGGATCATGCAACAAGTCCAATACATGGTTTTGCGCACAATGCACCTATGCAACTTAGTTCTCTTCTGCTTTGGATGTTTGGATGAAGCAAATATTTGATACACTAGTTATTGTTTTCTTGAAACACCCTTTGTTTGTTGATAGATGTAAGAATGCTGCAGAATGCTGCACAAACACAAAACCATCAGAACATTTCCCACTGCTGCAACTACAACTGTGCCACTGCTCAATCACCACCATAAGGTCCAGTTTAGACTACTGCCAGAAGAGAACATTTTGCATACCATTAAGTGTAAGTTTTCTTCACTGTTCAGCCCCTGGTCCGAATGGATGCTTGATTGGTTTTTACCACTTCGCTTGACCTTTTTGGGCTGCAAAAAGATTTTAACTTCGTTATATTAAATGCTTGCACTTTCAACTCTGCTTTATCTGTGAACTTAATTTACTAATTTCTTACACAGTTCCACTAAAGTGCTACCAAGTCTTTTCACCTGCTAGACCTTGTGCACAGACTAGACTTATAAGCAGTGAGGGAAAAAAGCATCAATTTGGAGACCCACAGATTGTGCTAAGGTAGAAATTAACAACTCATAAGTTGCCAGTAAAAAAGACTGTCTACTGTTTTTGCATGTTTAATTTCTAGACTTGTATTCAGCTGTACCTTGTTAGATGTGGCTGCCGACTTCTGCTTGGCGATGAGGTCTAGCATAAGCTGTTGTCGCTTCTCTACGGCTTCTTTCTCTGCCTTACGCTGCACCTCCTTCTGCCGAAGCCGCTGGGCTTTTTGCCTTGCTATGTACTGTCGCACGGACTCAGAGTCGTAGTGCTTGTGCTTGTGTGCTGTGTGTTCATCGCTTTCTTTCTCAGCTGCACACAAAACCATCGGATGACTGTACCTCTGATGATCAGTGCAAGTATCATAAGAATAACTTCAAAGAGCTGACAAAATATTAACCGATTTGCAGAAAGTGTTTTTGTCTGCAATGGTGGCTGGAGTACTGTTTTACAGAGATTAACTGAACTGTGCTTGCTGCTGGACTCACTAAGCCAGACACGAAGTACATGTACGTACGTTTCGGTGCTTTCCGTTTAACAGCTGGTCGTCGGAAAGAAATGTTCCGCCTTTCTCTTTCTTCATTGTCTGCAAAAAAGAGTGGAAGAACAACAGTCATTTGGTGAAAGTTTGCATAGTTCTGAGAAAAGATCATTTCTCAATGTGCCCCTTCTCTCTGCTCTGTCCAGGTGAGTGAACCCAGTGCACCCATGCATTACACACACATGCACACGCACACGCGCACATTATTTTACAAATGCCTATGCATGAAGGCACATTTTTACAATTGTCCATGCATAAAAGCTCACAAACTGCAAGAACGAGCGAAGTGCACTCGGTTTAAGAGACATACTCATGCATTAAACATAGACATTACAGCTACAAGTCATGTCCATGCATGCAAAGAAACAAATTATTCAGTGTAAGAACAAGTGTGGCGTGCACTGGGTTTAGTGAGCATCTCCATGCGTTCAACATGGATACATTGATCTATGTTCAAGGAAATCGTCAAAAGTTTCCAGAGTCCATAGCATGTGATGTAAACAGGGCATAGCTGGGGACAGAGGTGAATATTGGAGATATATATTGGCGGTGTTAGATGGTACTGTGTGGCAGTGTGAACAAGTGGACAGGACTGGATTTGAAGCAACTTAAAAACCCATCCCAGTAAACTGACAATATAACAGTTAACAGTGCATGCTACCCCAATAAAAATGATGTGGTCTGGCTTCCGCCACACACGCATCCACAAATGTTATAATTATTTATAAATATTACGAATTCTTAGAGAAAAAATTTCTCATATTCTCTAGATGCAGCCTTGCATTCAGCTAAACAGCAGTCCAACATTGGACCTCTAAAGCCTAACATCAAGAACTACTTTTGCCCAACACACCTAGCTGTAGGTCGACGAGCATTTTCTTGGCATCTTCTGACAAGGCTCGAGAGCGGGCTAGCTGTTCCGTATGATTGTTCCTTTCAAGGGTAGCTGGGTTCCTGTGGAATGCTGCTGCATCCAATGACCGCACCCTGTTTGCGATGTCACCTTGGCCAATCTGCTCCTCTCTGTGGTCGTCAGCAGTACAGCCATCTGCTAACGCAATACATGCCCACAATGAAACTCATGCCTCCAAAGCAAGTACTTAAATTCGACTTTCTGAATAAGATTAGCTGCAGGGTGATCCTCTTAGGAATTCTGCTTTTTAAACAACTTCCAACCATTGCTTCTTTTAAGATGAGGCAGAAAACCCCTGCCCACTTCTATAAGAGTTGTACAGTATCACATCCTGGTCATGTACTAAAAAAAAAAAAAAAAAAAAAAAGAAAGAAAAGAAAGAAATGTCACTGCCATATCAACTGCACCTTTTCCAGTGTTGTCAGTCGTGTGTTTGCTTGGATTCTGACTTCTTGCCTTGACTGGGCCAAGTTCTCGGAGAATGAGTTCCTGGCCTGCTCGCCATGAAGAAGTTGTGATAACATCTGGAGGAAGACAAAGGGGGTCTGCTAAACTCCCTTTTTTTGTTCGCAAGAAAAACTTAAATAATTCATTCACACATGCGTGCGCGCGCGTGCACACACACACACATGCAAGCATGCACATCAGAATACTAAACTGCTACAAACGAATATTCTTTCAAACAATAATGGCATGGAAACCTTTAGCCCCAGGTTTTGAGTGCTTGTTCCCTTGAGCGGCCACAATCCTGGCACCTCTCCTGGATCTGTCTGGTGCAGGGACTGATGAGGCCGCAGCAAGAGGCACAGTAAATGCTGAGCTTGTTGGCAATCTGACGTGGGTCTGGGCTGTGATCTCAGTATTGGCAGCAGTTGGCTTCTGTGCACTCTTTCTCCTGGAGGCACTCTGCCTGTTGACTTGGCGCACAGTTGCTTGCACAAACGGATCAAAAGTGACTTCAGAAAAACCTGTGAGAAATGAACAAATATCCCAGTTAATGGAATGGAAGATAATGATGTCAACCTGTGTGTGTGTGTGTGAGGGAGAGCAAGAGAGCAGGCATGTCTATATATACATCCACACCCACTCACTTCCAACACATATGCACTCACACACGTGCATGTGCATGCATGCATGTGAGTGTTCATATGAATTAAACTTACAGCACAATAACTTGCCTTTCTAGTTAAAAAAGTAATGTCTCCCCCCCAAACCCTCCCCCTAAAAATAAATAAATCAAGCTTTTCAAAGGAGACTAATATAGCTTGCTGAAAGTCAAGACATGTTATCAGTTGCTGCCACACATTATTGTCTAAAGTGCCCCAGCTTCCAGCAAGCTTTTAAGGGTCCTTCCTCACAGGAAATATACGTCCTGCTTTGCCAAACCTGGGCCATCTATAAATAACAAATTCTTCAAAAATGAACACACATTTGTTTGGTGTTAAGCAGTTTAGCAGGAAAAAGGGCAGTGATTTCTACTTTCAGACTAGTCCACACTGAGACTCCACAGCACACAACGATTTCTGCAACACACCCTTGTAAGACGGGGTGGGTGGCCCAGCAGCCACTTTGCGGGTGCGAGGCACCTTATCAGGAGTGGTGCTGCCATCTTGCTGGCCCTCCCCAACAAGGACGGGTTCATGGTCTTCATGAAGCAGGTGCTGAGGTGTGGGCTCTCTGGAGCTGTCTGTGGGTGGCTGACTCGTGCTCCATGTCTCACTCTGACTGTTGTCTGCACACACCACAGACACAAGTCTTCTATTTGCTATACTGCACAGCCAGCTCACCTTTGTGACCTTTGTGTACTACTTGAAGAAACAGGCTGTGTTACTGACAATGTAATATGCTCTTTGCTGTTTGCACAGCCATGAACAAACAGGCTACATTACTTACATGTCACATCCTTTGCTATTTACATGCCAGCAAGTTCTTATAAAACACATGTGGCATTTGAACATACAAGTAGCATCAGTTAAAGGTCACATGTCCTTTACAATGAGAACACACCTAATCATTGTATAAATTTGAAATGCCATTGCATTGCCATCTGATCCCTAGAAGTCCTGCTGTATTTGAATCACATAAATATTTCTTACAGGTAATATATTCTTTAGTATTTGTGATGAGTTTTGTTAGAAAGTTCTGTTGCAACTAGGATACAGAAAGATGTTTCCTGATATTTTTTTGATGATATAGTAATATATGAGCACTTTGTGTGCTAAATGCAGAGTTCACAGGTGCATTGTTCTAGTCTGGTCATGCTATCACCCACAACGACATTATAGGAGTTTCTGGAATGGAAAGCCTGAAACTTTCCTGTTCTGCTAGAAGTCAGGTGGTACCATATCCGATCTTCACGATCTCACCATCGGCATGAAAGGTGGTTGGGGGGTCGGGCGAGAAGGTGGCGGCGGTGTGGGAAGGGGTGGAGGAGAAAGGGCATCAAATGCTGGCCCATGTACGTCTAAATTCTGACTCTTCGAAAAGGAGGGACCACGTCAAGTCGGGAACAGCCGCAGAAAAACAAAAAGCTGTCTTCGGATTATAGATGATTGTGGGGCGGGAGGGAAAGCTTCACAGCTTTAACGCTCTTAACATCTGAACCTCCACGTCTCACCCCCACCCACCCCTGTCATCACGTGATCCGCCTGTGTTTCTGAGCGTACCAGTATGCTTGGCCTGAAGCACAAAACCTGAAGGCATGCGACCTTCGTGGCCGACTGACGATCTCTGCTAGAAAAATCGATCTCGGCGCCCCCTCAGCCCGTCTTCACGGCACCCATTGTCTCCCCACAGTGGCCTGCGTCTGCTGCATGGGGTGGGATGGAGATGGGAACTCTCGTTTACACTGGCATTCCGCGATTCTCAATGGTTGTAATACACGGGAATCCCGCTAAGCGCGCGCGTATGCAATTTAGCATTCAACGACTGGAGGGAAATGGGCGTAAAGGTATTGCTGTACCGCTGCCCTTTGAACAGTCGTCACAAGAGGGTCCACATTTGCCTCATTGTTTTCGTTCGATGTATTTTCAAAGGCCCACCATGACAAACGAAGATCAAATTTCAAGGGCATTCTTCCACTGTCACCTAGCTAGAACTACTATTGAAGTGTTTACGCATTGATGCACAAAAGCTTTGTTTCAACGAAATTTAGTTACTGAAACAAACAACAAAAAATCGCTTCAGGAACTAAATTTCGTTGAAATAATGCTTTTATGCATCAATGCGTAGACACTTCAATTTTCAAACCCGATCAAGTTGTCAGGCTAACGTGTGTGTGTGTGTGTGTGTGTTCCGATTATTTTCAGTGTTTTAGCAAGGTATACACTACCCCTTTTCACCAAACACCGATAAACAAGTTTCCATTCCACAAACACCTACTCCGTCTCTTTCTCGCAGTCTGACAAGCGAAGGCCAAAGCACAATGCAGACACACAATGGGCCGTCAGAAAGTAAACGGAAGCTCAAATTAAAACGAACACAAAACGCAAAGCCAAAGGGGCAAAGCGCACAAGAAACCCGAATTCAATGGCCCTGCAAGTTCATATCATATGATCTGGAGTAGTTCCTAAGGCTTGATGACTTGTCTCGGGTTGTGCGCAAAAGGACAAACATTATCTACCTGCTGTCGACTGCAGGCCCGGCGATAAAAACGGTTTGGGTAGGAGGAAAATTTACGACCGGGGACGGTGGGACCAGAAGAGAAATGTACATATTCCAATCGAATGCCGTCTCGAATGTGCCTTGAGACCTCGAGGTTTAACCTTTTCCTCTCCCTCGATAACAGTGTTAAAAGGGATTTTTTTTCGGGGAGAGAAGGGGGGGGTGCGAGTTCTTGACGAATGAATAATTGGTGGTGTTTGCTTTACAATTAAGCCCGAACATTTTTCTCTTTCACCTTACCCCGTTGACGAGAAGACTTTTAAGAAAGAAAGAAAAAAAAAGCGGCGGTCATGGCTCGTAGCCAAACTGGTCCTTTTTCTAGTCGAACCACTTGCAGACGGACGATAAGCAGATGAAAGTCGTGATAGGGCCGGTCTGCCGCCTCTGTTCTCTGGTAAACCCAGCCGCAGGGAGAGATTTTGCAGACGTCACACCCTCTGCACAGCAAGGCTTCTGACCCGAACAGCCGCGTGCCGCACTCACGACGTCACCATGACGTCAAACCAAAACCCTGTCATTCCTGCGGCCGCGTCAAAGCCACCGGTGACAAGGCAGGCAGCCACGCGCGCACTGCGTGCACACGACTCGTGTCCTCTTCTAGACAATAGTGCACAGCCTACAACCTTCCAGAAGGAGAGAGAGAGAGATGAAAAGAAGCGGGCAATGTTGGAGATGGTGGACGTGGTTCGTGGACGAAATTGGGAAAAAACAACTAAAAATACATGCAATATCCTGCTTCCCTCCCCCACACACACACCACGCCAGCTATGTGCTGTTAGTTTAGAAGCCAGTTCTAGCCAAACAATATAGATTTCAGTGGAGTATTGCAGTTTCTACCACATAGTATCCATAGCTTCTACCTGCCGCGAACATGCTTTGTTTTTCCCATGAAGCAGGATACCTGCCACCTGTCGCCTGTGTGACGTCACCGTCTTTTATGCCGTTCTGCTCATTAGGTGCTACCCCAAGGGGTACATCCTTCTCAGCCAAACCTTCGACAGGCTCTAGCGGCTCTTGTCTGAACGCAGAAGACGAGGTTACCACTATAGTGGAATAGGACAGTCCTGCCAGGACTGGTATACAAGGCTTCTGAAGTACTTACAGATCAAGTGTCGCCTGCCGAGCAATTTGTTCAGCCAGTCAATGACTGTAAATAACGCTGTGGTTTGCATATCAAAGGCGACTTTACAACACTGCACTACCAAGTAAGCAGGATCTAACGGTGAAGTACATACAGATCTAGTTTCACCTACTCTGCTCTTAAAGAGGTGCTGCGATCAAAGATAAAATTTCGTCTTTTGATGCCAATCAGTGGATAAAATAACAATGCGCATAATATTTTGCGAAAAACCGAGTCATTAATTAATATTCAACTATTTTCGGAAAAGCTCACCTAGTCAAACTCAAAAAGCGGAAGTGAGATCGCCTGACGTCACGACTGTGTATTAGCAGACGACACTCAACACTGCCAGGTACCCATCTCGTGAGGAAAACAGATCCCCAAAGTGAAAGACGGGGTTGCGCTGTGATGCTGGAGAATGTGCACTTACGCTGATGATGTTATAGTTTACATTCCCTTTCTGCAGACTCGAAAAACACCGACAAGAATGGGTTACGTCTGCGCAAAGGTCTCGAGCAGCCTTCGATCGCTGCTTCAACTAATAATTCCAAGATTCGTTTCGCATTTCAGCCCGGACTGCTATCTGCATGCATAGAAAAGAGAGTTCGGTTTGGATGTGTGACGTAACCTCTCGACTTGCTAACCTGCACACTGGTCGGTAGATCTGCATATTAGAGCATGCAAAGGTATGCAGACTGATTAACTGATGCACACAATCTCAGTTTATATTACTCCTTACTTTTCTATCAGCATAACCATTAGTTTAGTCATAACAAGCAAGTAGTAATTGAATGCTTGTAGATGTAGAGGAAAAATTTGTTTAGAAAAAATGCCACTTGCAAATTTAAAAAAATAATAATAAAGGAATGTTTTGTGCAAATAGGAATGACAGTACAAAATCGTCTTGGAATGGCGTGCAAGCTTTCTATAATTTATAGTGACAGTTTATAATTATACAATAGTGAGGGCAAGTCCTTAGAAAAGGGTGTCTGTAGGGAAGCTGATGGCAAAGACTAGAGGACTGAATAAATATACAAAGTTCATTTTGTCACAAAAAGAGTTTGTCAAGAATTCATTTTAACTTGCGCTGTAAAATCTAATTCTGAATTTTGTGCTATGTAGTGGAAATATGTTATTGTGCGCTTAAGTTATGTTTCATAAATTTTATGTTAAATTTTATCTTTTATGTTCAGAACAAAAGTGCTTTATTCTATTTAGCAGGGGTGGCAGCACCAATTTATTGTGTCAGCAAAATAACTCTACCATTGCCACTGCACAGTTAAGATTTACGTGCTTTTCTTTCTCTGCTGGTTTTCAGTCCCTACTAGGGATAGCACGACTTACCACTTTTACCAAGTCAAAATGGAAACCCTAATTAAGTTTGTAGTACTAGTTGATTTATTTTCTAGCTTGCACAACAGTGAAAAGCAGACAAAAGTTCTATTAGTGTACAGTCAGGCATGATTTGGGAGTGAGGGGTGGGGAGGGGAGGAACTTGAGCTTCAGAAAATGTTTTAAGTAAAAACTTTGTTTACTTGATGTGTTCAATTTATTACTTTAAACCCTACAGCCTGTGAATATGACAATAACAATAATACTTATTGATGATGGCCATTATTAGCGGTTAGTTTCCGCCCAAGACAGGAAGTTTGGCGATGTTTTGGGTGGCCAGGTAAAAATGTACATGCTCACAGTCAAATATCTCGAAAACGGCTTCGAGCTTTTTCATGTGGTGAGTATCTGTTAAAGACGCTTAACCATATCTTAATAACATGTCGGTCGCAGTACCGCTTTAAGCTTTACTGAAGACTCTATAATCAATGCCGTGGCGGGCGCATCGAAGACGCCATTACAGCTTTATACTGTCAAGCAGACAGGTTCTCAGGTGGGGGCCTTTCAGATCTAGTTTCGAACCTGTACCGACTGTTGAACACTTTGTTCACTGCAAAAGCGATACAAAAAAAAAAAAAAAACCCTCGCGAAGTGCAAGCCAAAGGCAAGTCAGTTGTGAAGGAAGAACGATCTACGCTCTTCGTGTACAATACCGCCATAGTACTGAAATTAAAGCAGACCTGCTTCAGCATTACAAAGACTGCTAACGAATCTGTTCTCTGAAAGTCGTTGGAAGCCTGAAATTCAACTGAAGGGTCTCAGTCCCTGACAACTTCTTACCCACACGCCACATTCGGGAAGCTGCTCTTTGTAAACAGACTGTCCAAACTATTCCTGGCCATAAGCAACGTAATTTATTGATGATGACCCTTTTGCTGCGAGGAACCAGCGGCAACTTCCAAAGTGCTGTTGATGACAGAAACGACGTCAGGATGTTTTCTCTCTATCCACCAAAAGCAAGGAGCAAATAAACGCTGTCACCAAAGAAAGGAAAACAAAAAAGAGGAAAATGAAGACGAGGAGAAGAGGATGCAGAACCAGATGCGCAAATATTTTCCTGGCGATGCCAGCGGTCATGACAGAGCGCAGCATGACCTCTGTCGATGTTACTCGTAAAAGCGCCTGCACGCGTCAATGAATCTATAGTTCCACTTTGTGTCTCGACTCCTGCCAGTCCATTCAGAAGAGCCAGGTTTCCAGGTCAGCGGCGGGGGCTGTACAGAGCAGGAAGCCATTTTGTGGAGAGATTATTGACACCACAACGGCACCGGTGGCCTGGAAATTTATGCGAGACATCCACGGTCTTTCACATTTGTCTGAGTGGCTTACATCTGAACGCTGGTGTAAACAAGGCAGGACTTAAAACAAAATGCTCTCTTCGCAGATACTGAAGTGCAGAACCAGAAGTGATGATGGGTGTTGAAAGAGAGGGTGGACAGTCGGAAACTCCACTGAACGCGTTGATTTCGCTCACAGACTCAAGTTCACAGACTCCGTACTTTCCACAAACACAATTCGGCAGGCGTGACACTGACCAGCAGTTAACAAGCAGCGTCGAGAGAAGGCATGCGCCATGAGTGGGGGAAGATTTAAGGACGGGTGCAAACCAAGCAGATGAACACTTCGGTTTCTCGCTCCCTGACTTCGGAGATCGAAGCTAAAACAAGCGCTACTCACCCGAAGACGAGGCGCTGAGTCTCTGCTGCCTGATCTTCTCCCGCAGTTTGGCCAGGACGCCTAGAAGAACGGAAAGAAAAACGAAAATAGTCAGCGAACAACGAAGAAGAATGATATTTTCTTTTTATGGCAGTGTTCAATTTCCTTCGACATGTCAGCGCAGTTATAGCTAAGCGCAAAATCCTCCAAACCTCTGAATATGTAAACCATCCCAGTTGTTTTCCCCTAGTTTCAGCAGCCTTTGCACTGAAGACGTAAACTAGAATTTAAAAAAAACTGTCATGTTCGTACCGGCACCGTTTTAACCTCAGCCAACAAACAAAAATATTTCCCGCCCCCCCCTCCCCACGTAGTCTCGTTTCCTAGCACCACTGCCCTCTTGATCTCTTCATATGGGACAGTCCTTTCACACAGGACATAAGAATTCAAAGAGCTGCTATTGTGTGAGTTCAAGTGAAGAGCTGAAAATAACTTGAGGGCGATGACTGTTGGTACTAAACACATTCACGTACCAACTGCAAGGGTCAGGGACGTTTTGAAAGTATAGTTTGTCCCTCCCATATTCTAATTCCCTTCCCTCGCTCCTTTTTTCTCTCCCTCCTCCCCCTCCCCCCCCCCCACCACCACAAGCACGCTCGCAATCACGCATATACTTTCGAACTCGGTCTGCTACCGTTCTGTCACCTGCCTGCACTGAGCACCTGTCAGCAAACGAGCCCCACCGCCATCCCCTGTTCACAATTTCCATTAGCCCCTCGGTTTGCGAGCGCATTGTTGTCCGCGAGTGGTCTACAAGACGGAAACCTCGGTCTTTGTTTAAAAATAGACTGGGAACATGTCCAACATCTACGTTGTAAGCAACATCAACGTGAAGATTTACGAGATTTTTTTTTCTCAGCTGGGTGCAATAACTGTCACGTTCCCCAGGGCGCGACGCAGACGGGAACGTGAGTGGAGGGTCAGGATAGCAAAGGAGGGGCCTTTTCTTACCGTGGGCAGTATGTGCGTTACTGATGTTAAACTTTCTCAGGACAAGACGGTATGGAAGTCTCACAGATCCCCCCTCCCACACACACACACCTCCCTGCGAAAACGAACTAAAAAAAGATGGATCTTTAACCAAGACAATCAATTTGGCCGGGACAGCTCAGGTAGTTGAGCATTTGTCTCATGACCAGGAGGCCACAGGTCGAATCCCGCCGGAACCGCACGGGCGCTACATAAGGGGCAACCAGAAAGAAAATTTCTGTGCTGACGCTAATTTATAATAAAGAGATAATTATTATTTTTATTATTTCGACTTTCTCACTGCCTCCCTGCAACTATCTCCACGGGTATCAGCAATAAACTTCGCAGCTGGTCAAACCCGAAGTAGACGGCTTTTCGGCTGGGCAGGACATTCACAGGAATCATGGAGAAATTATGGCCCCTAAATTTCCTTCTTTGCACACCCCTGACAAGCAGGGAATGCACGAATGCCCCACATCTGAAGACGTCCTTTTTTGTTCCATGCACTCTCGCCATGGCATTTCACATCACACGTATCTGGTGTATCATGCAGAGTCGAGGCCGGAAAGAACCCCAGGAGTTAGAAATGAGGCATGCCCAAAATGGAATTGATATAGACAACATTCATGGATGACTGAAATTTCTTCGCCCTTGAACAGAGAGGGGCTCAAGGCACGGACGTAGCGGGGTAGTTGAATTTGATAGGAGAGTGCTTCCCTTTGCGGGGTACTCGCACAGCCAGGGAGCGTATGATTTTCAAGGGTTTAAAAACTTACAAAGCCTGCCCTCCCCTCCCCACCTTTCGTATGTTTTTATTCTCCCGGTCGAACGGATCTTTCAGAAGCAATTTGGAATCACAGAGACCTGAATCACGTGGGTCCAGCACTTTCTGGTATTTTGCTGTCTGGCTGCATGCGAAGCTACTAGAGGGCGCACACTATTCTATGTCTCAAGAGATGGCGGAAACTAGACATACTTCACTGATAATGTTTTTCAGACAGTAAAAACTACTTCACACCTTCAAAATGAAGGAGGTGTGCTTTGAGGAAGGAGAACAATTATTACAGCAACACCAACTTAAACGACCCTCTCAACCCCCCCTTCCCACCCCACCTCCTCAAAAGGATGTGCTCTGGAGAAGAGGACGGGTTGTCTTCTAGACTGTTAAGGAAGTTCAAGCGCCAACAGGAACAAATTAAGCGAATCATAAGGGAAAATGCCACAGCCTCGAATGTTTCATGCATTTTTTTCCACTAAAAACCCAGTAAGATCGCATTTCCTGCTCACTCTTAATCTACACACAGCTGACACGCGTACCCAAGTCTTTAGTAAGCCAGTAATCAATGTCGCATTTCCTGCCTACTCCTAACCTAATCTACACCCAACTGATACACGTACTCAAGTCTACGGAAAGCCCGTTAGTGATCTCGCATTTTCTGCTAGTGCTATCTCCTAATCTATACTGGCACATGTACCCAAGACAACAGTAAGCCAGTAATGTCGCATTTCCTGCTCCCTCTTTATCTACACACGACAGGTAGATGTACCCAAGTCCAAGAAATAGTATTCTTTTGTGTCTATTGTTTCTTTCTACCTATTTTCCCCAAATTTCTTTCTGTGAGAGTTCCCTCCCCCAGTTTCTCATATGCGTCAAGTGGCGACCATTCCTGCAAGCTTCCAGCTCTCTGTGTCACCGTCACTGCACTGTGTAACATGCTGAAAACTTTCGGTCAATAAAGTTTCAACAAAGGTCTGAAACAAACAAGTCGTCCAAGGTGTACACAGGAAGTCTCAACGGTTTGCAGGCCAGCAGCCTTCGTGATCTGGTTATCCGGCTTCCGACCGTTGTTGGAGGGAGGGGTGATGGCGTGTAATGGGGGTTGGGAAGGCAGTCACGGGCAGGGGAAAGTGGTAAGTCTACGGATTAGGTGAAGGACCTGACGTAACGAGACCAGCTTTCCAACGAAATCCCAGAGCCACAGGTACGAGGTGGGCGACAGGTAGGGAAATAGACTGCCCGGGTTGACGGCACTTGACGTGCCAGTTGTTACAAGGCCCTGGCGTGCAGAGTTACATTTCAGACAGCCGCCAGGTGGCTAGGCCAAAGGCTGTTACGGGGTGACGACGAACACAGATAAGAGGAGGCAACCACTCCGCCCCCCACCCGCACTACTCTCTCACCCACCCACCCCAAAATCATGTGAAATAATAGTAACTTGAGTAAGCAACCAGGTGTCAGACACGGAACGAAGTAAGACGATTTAAAAAGAAAACTTTAAGAGGAGTTTCGAATTGCAAACTCAGGTTTAGGTTACGCCAGCTTGAGAATTTAAGATGAGGCTTTTGTTCAACTCCTTCTTGCGAAGAAAGTCTCTATAAATGATGCCATAAGGACCTCAAAGTCCCCAACATCATGACAGACAGCCCTACTCCCCCTAACCAACGCCCGCCACCAAAAAACTCCCCAAATTCCAGGCTGTTTTTTGGACTGCTTCAAGGGTATGCTAGCATACATGGCTACATTATAAATATGTATGTGTGTGTGAGCGTCCATTCACAGTACCGTTGCGCCGAAAATAAAAGGAATTCGTGCGAAAAAGAGTGTACAACTGTCTAACCAACAGAAGTATCAGACCTGGAAACACCGCAAACCCGAGGTACTTGCAACCCAGCGTGAGAGCCCGCAGGGCCTCATTTTCAGAACAGTGGCAAGGAGGGTCAAGGCCGACTGGACGGGTCACGCAGCTTGATACCGTTTCCACTACCCTGAGCAGAACGAGCCGGCAGAATGTGACCGAAACTCGACAGCCATGAATGGACATACACGTAGTTCCGATCCGCGAAGCAAGCAAATAGGACGTCATTCCAACGTGTTCCAGATGAAAGGTCAACTGCTTTGGGATTTAAAAAAAAATGTTTCAGATGGGCCCCTCCCCCACAAAAAAGCCTGTGGCTCGATCGTCCGCACAGTCAACACCTCAATCGATTTATGCCATATCAAAGGTGGCAAGGAAGCCGTCAGGCTTTTGTCAAGTTGCGCTCAACTGGACCCCAATGCACTGGCCTATCCCGCCGTCTAGCATGAAATCAACATATAGAGTGCCCGGCCACGCACAGACGATCACTTTTCTGTGCTGACACGGCTAATGCCGTTTATGCATGCGTGCATGCGTGCGTGCGTGTGCTCGTCTGTGAAAATGCATCGCAGTTGTATGGAACGCGGG
>SMGT01002946.1:245355-273478 GCA_004794575.1 Lanistes nyassanus
GGGGGGGGGGGGGGGGGGGGGGGGGCGAGAGAGAGAGAGAGGGTACAAAAACGCCGAGAGGTCAAAACACGTATTTTTGAAAACTCCTTATGTGATCAATACATTTGCATAGCATGCTCGCACACAAGGACTCGCACGCACCCACACCTGAACACACCCTGTCGCTCCCTCCTTCACTCGCTTAGAGTAGGTTTCCCTCTCGCACTGCTAGCATTTACAGACGGCGCACAGAACCTCCACAAGCTTTACTTTGAAAACGTGACTCCAGGGTCAAAACAGGTCGTGAACAGGCTCGGCCACGGCAGTCTTCAGTTCCTGTTTACGAGCTGGAGGCTTGTTTACCAAGAAGACATGTCTCATTGTTCCGACAGCAAAACGCGTTATGACTTCAGCGTGACGTCAAGCACAGACAACAAAACACGTTATGACGTCGGTGTGGCGTCACGCATCGATCTGTGCAAGGCTCGCTGTGGAATCCGAACATTCCAATTTATTTTAATCGTCGACATACCTCCAAACATTACATCACCTCCTCTGCATGCATGGCGAGTTTCGCTCTGACAACGTCAAACGCTATTTTGATAAAACGCCTCGTTACAAATAACATTCGAAAACTAATAAAGCTGACGATGCTGATGAACACGCCGACACTTGGCCAATGAACTCTGATTAAATCTCCAACACAATACTGTGGTCTGCACGATAATCTGCATACGACAACGGTTACATCCCCCCCTCACAACCTGACTCAAATTACCATAGGTGAACAAGAGTGTAATCTGCAATGTAGCAAGACAGTAACAGACTCGTCACGAGTGTATGACACAGTACTTTAGTAGAATCAATAGTTTTATCGATACTGTAGGTCTGCTATCGCTTGGTGCAGCTTGGACCGAGAGGGATAGCTCAGTTGGTAGAGCTGCGGACTAGCAGATGGAGGTTGCTGGTTCAGATCCTGGTGTGGCCAAGGATTATTTCCTGGAGTTAAACATTGTGCAAACTCCATTCGGCCATCTCCCCGCACATTAAACTGCCTCTCTGCACTGACCATCTTACTGCAGCCATCAGTCTGGTGGTTCTTTCAGTGCTTAGTTTAGTAATAGGACCCTATCCCCCATAGTGCGAAATCACCGCGAGGTGGAAGCACTGTCCCTCCAAATAACCACCAACCACCGAGAGAAATCTTCGTGGGTGGGGTGGAACAAGCGACGAGCTAACAAAGGGGAAGGGGGGAAACAAAAAAGGCCCTCTGTTCTTCCTCCCCACCCAATCCTACTCCCGGGTGCTGGGTAGGTGCGCGCGTACACGAGTGTGCAGGAGGCAGTAGTGGGAGGCGAGAGAAAGCCCTCAAAATATCCCGTAAGACAAATTTAAACACCAGGGCTGCGATGCGTGATCACTAAAATCTGCTCTTTCATTAAAAAAACTCCCCCAGAGTTCATTCACTCTCCCTGTCTCTTCTGTGTATTAAGTCCAAAGAAGATACGCCTGCTCATACAACCCAGGGCTGTGGCGTGTTGCACGAGCCCTCATATCGCCGAAAACCTCCCCCCCTCTCTCCCAGAATACCCCCTCCTTCCCAAGAATCTAATATTCGACACGGATTCATTTATGGGGTCAAATAATACATTAAACGTGGAAGTGAAGGGTGAGAAGTAAGCGTTTGAAAAAAAACTCTCAGCGTCTTTGTTTTGGTGTGTTTACGTCTGTGTGCACGTGTTTGGGGCTCGTTCACGTGACTTCACTTAGTTCCATGAACAATAAATGCGTCCATAAATTTCACAAACTGAATGGGGCCTATCGCCACTTGCAGCAAGGAAAAAAAAGCGATACGAAATCTTATCCATGCACGGAGGCCTAGGATCAAGCAAGGGAAAGCGCCAAGAACACAAGGCTCGCGGTTTCGATAACAGGACATCCAGACATGCAGTGTCACGTCACTGTCCGAGGAATGAGTCACGCCTCGACAGTTAACAGCAATCTGATGACGGTGTGGGTTCTTAAACGAAATTAAAGCACTTAGACGTGAAATATCGTAACCCCGCCCACATTCTCGCCATTAGCACGCACGGTTATAAATATACACAGAGAGAAGACAAGAATCAATAAGAACTACAATAATATTAAGCGTGATATCTCGCTTAAAAATTCAGAGCTGAAAGTCGCTTAAAACGTCTACACATATTTAAGACAACTGATCAAGGTCATAGGGTATTTTTAATACAGTGCGATCCCAGAGTTGAAAGTAGAGGTGGCGGTAGGGACCAAAATGCCAGTACGGTTTTAAAACGGTGCGGTATAGCGGTACGGGCCTTTGTACCGGTATATCCCGCAAGGGACATAATCAGGTTAATTAATAATATATATTAATTGAAATACAACTAGTGCTTGGAAACAGTGATTACAACTATATGTGCATACACTGATCAACCAAGCAGTCCATTATGTTAGGGGGAAAAAAAGAAACTCTTCAATGAAATCATATCAAAACCCAGTCACTAACAAACATGAGTAAATAGTTAATGAAAATAATGTGACACTTTTGAGACGTTCTAACTCTGTTAACTGCTGGGTGAAAAGGTAAGAATTGGAAACGTTAATACTGAAGGGGGTCTAGCTTTTTTAAAAGCTCACAATTGGACTCAGCCAAGTCACAAACTGCAAGACGCGTCGGCTGGGGTTGGATTTTTTAAAACAAACAAACAAACAAACAAACAAAGAGCGGGTGGGGGGAGTTTCGTTCTCGTTTCCATGGTTCTTATACCACGGACGACGGGTATAATAGCGGACGATCAGGATTTCTGTAATCTTTTCGTGTCGTTTTAAATCCTACCGAGATTAAGAATAAAACACCTTCATTTCGGAATAGCGGAAATCAATCCAGAAATGCCTCGTTTATACTACAGCAATGTTTTGGGTTTTAAAAAAAGCCAAGATTGACTTAAACATAGAAGAAAAAGTTGCTGTTTGTCGTATACGCAGAACTGTCATCAGATTAGCAGGTGACATAACCAATACAATCACGCAGATCAGATGACACCATCCGATCGTGTTGGGCTCTACCTGTGAAGACTTGCATACAATATTCATTTATTAGGTGTTAACTTTGGTTTCTGGTCTCCTCGCTCTCTCCGTCTCTCATTTGCACGTACACACGCACAAGCACACCCACAAACACATGTACATGCGTGCAGCGTTAAATATGCATAGTTGACGAAGTTTTTGGTTCGAAGGAACCCTGCTTGCCTGTACGGCCAGTGTACTGGTATGTACGGCAGCAATATATCGTTCTGCGTATATAAAACGGTACCGGCACCCACCTCCAGGTGAAGGCAGGTGAGAACCACCGCCTGTGCTGATGACAAGTTTGAGGTTATGCACAAGCACTAAAAACCATCTCGAGTGCATAACTGTCTCGTGACACCAGCTTTTGTGAGATTCTTGAAGTTCTATAACTGTGCTGCTTATTGTGACCATAATAAAATATGCAAGGAGGGAAAACAAAGACAACATATAAAAAAAGCAATACCGCGTGTTTTTATCCCACGAAAGAAATATAAAGCAGGGGAGTGGGGATGGTAATGGCTTCCTATAAACACAAGAAACGAAAGAATAGTGCGTTCATATGTACATCCTCACCTGGAGGCAGACGAGTGGACGACACAAACACCCCACCTACCCATTGAGAAGAACTGACCAATCAGACGGAAAGAGGGGCAGACAATGAGGAAAGAGTTGGGGGGGGGGTCTCCGCCTCACCTTCATCGTTGGGTAGATCCTTCAACGTCTTCTTGATCTTCTGCAGACGTGCGTTGGCGGAGCTAGCAGGTTCGGCTACCCCCCGCCCGCCAACAGCACCCTTCTGGTCTTCGCCGTCCCGCATGGCGCCCCCAGGGCCGACACCTCCCCCCCTCGCGGCCTCGCTATTGCAGTTCATGCTGGTCTGCCGGTCCCAAGAGGCGGGCACGCTTCCTCCATGGTTGGTAGCAGCCACTACCCCCCGCCCGCCGGCGTACTCCCGGCCCAGGGAAAACGCCAGCACCCCCTCATCGTGTCCGCGCGGACGGTCCGCTGCCGCGCCGCCCGCCGCGTGCCGCCCGCCACCTCCGCCCGGCACCTCCACGTGCACGTGCGTCAAGCGGGCGGCGGCAGAGCGGTCGCGCGGCGGCCTGGGAGCGTCTAGCCGGTCCGGGGCGAAGAGGGGCTCGGCCAGGCGGTCGTTCAGGAACCGGATCTCGGTTTCCCGGATGGCCCGGCTGTCCGTCAGCGTGCTGTGCACGTCCCCGCTGCCGCCGCTGCTGTCCGTCAAGCTGCTGCGCTGGTAGCTGTGGCCGTCGGCGACGACCGTGGACGAAAAGGACGAGGACAAGGGCAAGGCGGCAGACGGCAAGCCGCCGAGACCAACGGAGTCCCTGGCGGCAGAGGTCGCGAAAGTCGCGTTGTCGCTGCTGGTGGTGGGGGCCGAGTGGACAGCGTTGTAGGGGTGGTGGGGGGCCGGTTGGACGACGTTGTTCTGATGGTGGGCCGGGTGGGCAGCGCCGTGATGGTGGGCCGGGTGGGCCACCCTGTCTCTGTACGTCCCGTCCCAGCGGACCTCGCGCAGCTGCAGGCGCTCTGAGAAGTCCACCCGCTTGGGGCTGGCGCTGGCGCTGGCCACGCCTGACAGTGGCGGCGCTAAGGATGCGACGTTCGGCGCGCTGCCGGAAGTCCGCGTGGACCTTGCGCCGCCAGTCGCTCCCGCGCCTGCTCTTAGACCGCCGTCTCTTGGGTGATGTTGCTGTTGCTGGTGCTGGTGATGCTGTTTGCCGGCAGAACTGCTAATCTTTCCACGCGCCTCCGTCGCGTGCTTGTCTTCTGCAAAACGCGAAGCACAGAGTACCGCAGAGTTTAATATCACTGTCTAAAAAAGTTCTTCAAAAAACCTCCCCCACAAAAACAAAAACACCCAACGAATATAAATATCACTAGAAAGGAGAGGAAATGAGTAAGAGGGAGAGAAAACAGAGAAATCAGCCAGAAGAATGGAGGGTGTCGTGCGCCCTATAACTGTATCTGTATTTGAATTTAAAAAGTTACTCCACAGGCAGGCTACATCTTCGCATTAATAAAAGACGAGTAATGATGACGGATGAAAAAAACCCCCCACGGTTTGTCTAATGTTAAGATGCTCAACATGCGGAATATATATCTGCTTGAGACTCACCTAGGCGGCTAATTTTGCGCTTGGAACCTTGGATGTGCTGGGCGCGAGTCTGGCTGGCCGTGCGATCAGTTGCATCTACACTCTGTGAACAGACGAAAGAAAATTTTCAGTCACCAAAGCACTTTTAAAACATCTCTCTCTCTCTCTCTCTGTGGGTGTTTGTGTGTGCGCGCTGTCATTGAGCTACATAAATCACATTTTGCATGAACTTGTTTACAGCGTACGCCGCAGTCGATATTGAACTGCGTCATATGAAACTCCGCCAATTTTCTGTTTAAAAACGAGGCAGAGATTTCTGTGACTCTGTGCTCACACCTAATCTGTCAATGTCTCTTTTTCGCTTTGTCCACGCATTCGTGGAAATTTCAGTTTGTAAAATATCATTTTACTAATAAAGTTCATCGTTAAGCGGGAACAGGAGAATGTTTTCAAGGTAGAACAAACGAGGCTGGGCATGGATGCAAACATACAAAGTCTGCGAAAACGCTTCACAGGATCTGTGGACACACGGTATGTCTATGGTGCCATGGGTCCGTTTCCTGTACAGCACTGAAAAGTTTACGACACCAATGATCCAGTTAAAACCACTTCGCGTCCAGTCCAGTCCACAGTCACAGTGGTTTTCTTCGTTCTTTCTCTTCTTTTGTTTCACTGTTTCGTTCTTCTGTTCGTTTCTTGTTCCTGTCTTATTTTCTGTCTTCCTCTTTTCTTTTCCCCCCAATTTTCTTTTACTGGCGATGAGTGCCGGCGCGGTTTCCGGTGTGCATACGAAACAAGAAAGGATTATGTAAATAGCCAGCCTGCCCAAGCACAGAAATACTAAAAAGTTCCAGAAGCTTCGAACACAATGGACGCCACCCTTACGTCCGTTCCTGGCTTCCCGAACCACTGCGAAGACATTTTCCTTGCTGAAAAGGATTTGCCTGCTAGTTTCCAGCCTAATTCCGAGGCTCTGAGAACTAGAATGTCGTGCAGCGTTTGAAGTCCGTATGTTCGCGATCTGCTGCAGACCTGCCGGATGCGGAACTGGCTGTCTTATTGTTAACAGTGCCGCAGCCAAAGAAAATCTTCAAAGCAAGAGGAGTGGGAAAGCCAGGAGGACTGTTGCTCTGGTTATGGTAAACGAACGAGCAAATTCTGCCTCACGATCTATTTTTCTCGATGGCGTGTGCAGCATCGCTTTCTGGCCAGGCTTTCTTCTCAACACTAACGTCTTCCAGCCTCCACCTGTAACGACTCGTCTACCTCTGCAAACTCCTTCGTCCCATCCTATAAAGTGTATCAGAACCCAGGTGTATAACATGGCGACAGTGCCCTAGGTTGACGTGCAAGAGCGTTTGTATCTGCACTCCGGGCATAAAGGCGATCATAATGCCCTGGTTATTTTACGTGCACCTTTTTGTAGGAACAGGAGATAATGAAAGCCAATGCAGCCCATGGCTTGCATGAACGTTTTTATCTCCTGTTCATTCGTAAAGGTGCACGTAAAATACAAAGGGCGAACGGGCCTTACGACAGCTGTTATGACCAGAATGGAAGCTACGAATGCTCATGCAAGCCAACCCAGGCGTGGGTAGGTTTTGCTGCTTAACGTCTGTCACATGTCACTCCTAGGTTATCACCTATCACTCTTAGTTTAGCCTGCTAGCTCCTCCCTTTCACGACACTTTGGAAGGTGTATAGCTCCGCCCAACCTAGGCTGGCCAGAACCGGTTTACTCGAGGTTAATGCGTCAGAACGCCTACTACGTAAGGAGGCAAAAACGCGATTAGAGGACACAGGGAGAGACACTCGGATGGAGAGAGTGTTAATGTAGCAAGACCAAGAGAAGCGGACACGTGTAAACCCACGGACCTCTGCCCTCGCCAACTTAGCCAAAGACGTGGAAAGAAGTCAAGGACTCCAGTTCTCTCGGCAGATACACAGGGTGTATTGCGCTGACACGCCGACGGACTGACGTGTAAGGGTTGTTGTTGTTGTTGTTGTTGGTTTGGAAGGGAAAGTGCTTCCACCTCGCGGTGATTTCGCACTGAAGGGGAGGGGAGATGGGTGAGGGGAAAGGGAAGGGGTCTGCGGTTTGGTGTCCTGGACTGGTGGTGGCTATGTATGGTCCCGCTGGCTGGCCTCTCTCCTGGCGCACTGATGATGGCTTGAGTAGCTGGAGTGGTGGAGTTTTCGCTGGTCAGACCTACCGCTGCTACATCCCTACATTCTTTTTATCTCTACCGCTAAGGTGCTATGTGTTATATTAGTTTACTTTGATGTAGTCTGTTTTAATTTTAAGTGTCTTACTGGTATCCTCTGTCCTATAGCTTATTTGCTGTTTTTAGCTGGTTAATTCCCACTTTGATTTTTGATTTTTTAAAAAAATATATCTAACATCTGGGTGGGCGTTAACTACCTGCATTGTCAGTTCCATTATGTGTTGTCTTATATTTTTTGGAGGGCTAAGAGAAGATTTTAGGTTTACTACGTGTAAGGGACTACTGGACTTGCCTTATAAGTAAGGTCTGTTCTTACCATAAACTTATCTTAGAGTCTGGGACTCGGGTTTATTTGAGATAGGTGGTTTTATCCTGCCGGAGTCAGGAGACGTCATAAGCTAGTGGCCGGGAAAGTACGCCAAGAGGGTACAGAGAGAAGTGCGGTCGTGATAGTGTCATAGCTTCATTGTTGGTCGTTGAATAGCTTTAGAGCTGTGTATTGCAGTAAAGCCGTTGGTTCAGTAGTGACAAGAGTAGGTGCTCTGTTGTCGATCACTCATTTTATCGGTGTATTGCGGTAAAGCAGTTGTTTCAATAGTGAAAAGAGTAGGTGCTCTGTTGTCGGTCACTTACTGTATTTGTGTATTGAGGAATAGCTTTAGAATTGTGTATCACAGAAATAGCTGTTTCAGTAGCGACGAGAGTAGGAGCTCTGTTGTTGGTCACTTATTGTATTTGTGTATTGAGCGGGATCATAGGCCATTTTGCAATTTGATTTCCCCTCTGGAGTTTGAGTATCTTCTTTGTCTGATACCACGTGGTATGACGTAATCAGGCAGCGTCTTACCCTAGAAACGAGCAAGGTGATTCTTTGTAAATAATCTGTAGATATATTTGATGTTGTCGAGCCAGTTAGTGTTTGAAATATATGTTGAATAACGGTTCGCTGCAGTTGTGTGTTTTACGAGGGTGGGGGCTCTTGAGCTAGTAGTGTTTTGCCTGTGTGAGACTGAGCGAACGTGTCAGAGTATGAGAATCTTTTCCCTCGGTAGATTTCTCTAGTTATTCACATTATTTCATAGCGTCGTCACCCTCTGGTGTAGAAACCATTGACCTGTTGCAGTAAAGGTTCTGGTGACGATTGCTCAATTAAATCTACATTTTACGAGATCACCATAAAAGTTTGTCCAGTAATTCTGAAAAGTCGAGTCCAATAAGTTAAGGTAGGCCCGCCACGTCACAACGTCCCGCCGCAAATAATTTCAGGACGTTGTTGCTTACACAAAGTTTACGTGCTGCCACATGTGGGACTGCTGTCGCAACATGGGCTTCAGTCCCACCCACTCACATTATACTGACACCGGGCAAACCAGTCCTAGTACTGTTCCCTATAGTGCCAGGGGTCTGGCAGGGCAGCTACTAGATTGCCAATTTTTCAGTCTTAGGCATGACTCGGCCGGGGCGTGAACCACCAACCTCCCGTCTCGGAAGCGGACGCCTTAACCTCTAGGCTACCGAGGTGCTCCCAATGCAGCCGAGGCCTAGTTCTCTGCTATGGCAAGATAAGTTCGACCAAATCTTTAACATGCCAACGCTTGACGTTCTCTTAGCAGTGAGCTAGATTTCTTCTCGCATCTCAACAGGTGACCAGCTTAACGCCACTGTAAAGGGGATGTCACACGTAAACGCTGTTGTCGCTGTTTTCTACTGTTGTCAACCACAGTCGACTGTCCTATACGTACCGCTCACGAAACTGGCCCCGCAGTTCTACAGGAAAGGCCATAGAATAGCCGACACTGACAAGGGTGTAGGGAAGAGATGCACTAAACTTTTAAAGGGGAAGGAAGATGAAAAACAGAGGAGGGAGGGAGGGGTTTCTACTTCCCAAATACGTCATGAATTATTAAATTCCTCTTAAATGTAACCACTCAGTGAGCATTAAAACAAACAAAGGTAGAGAGAGAGAGAGAGAATAAAAGAAAACAATTAAGGCACCATAGTTATTTCTTTCAGAAGTGTTTCTTGCAGGACATGACTTGAGCCACGACCGGCATGTTTCACGACGTATATGATAACTATCCCCTCCCTCGCCCACTTCTTCCCCCCTGAAGGCAGGAACGAAGGAGTAGATCTGCACTTCGCCACAGGGAACGTCACCAATATAGTAGGCAGCATTGTCAATGTCAACCTTCCCCCCCCCCCCCTTCGTTGTCCCTGCTACGTGTGTTCTGCATTCAAGTGGTGTAGCACGTTTTTACTGTTTTGTGGTTCGTATGCACTCTACTGTGGAAATGATCGAAGTACATTTCACCCGTATTGTTACTTCTTTATTGAAGTTACTAAAATTTTTCTGGTGAGCGTATAAGGCCTGGCATCTTTTACGATATGCTCTAATGTGTGTAGATGTGCTTGAAGTTTTAGTGGTCTCCCTTTTGTTCGCTACAATATTGAGTAAACAGCAAGAGTTGTTTTACTACTGTAATCTACTCTACTTTCTACTGAATAGTTCCCACCTTCCCCCTGTCTATAAGCCGGCTTAGACAGCACATCAAACTATAAACTGGTAAACCGGGCGCTTCTGTGTCCGTGGTGTGCAACCAGTCATGCATAAACAAACTATTTAACACCACAGAGCCATGTGCTGATCGCACGGAACCGCGATCGAAGTCACGGTATATTTGGAAAAAAACCAGACAGGGCAAAACAAGCTTCAATAGGCTGACAGAACCCAATCACCCCGGCCTATTCACAGGTAGGCATCACCTCCCCGGACGCGCTACCTTTCGCGAGTGTTTGATATTCCTGTCGCAGACAGACATGTTCGCTGACTTGTCCCAGTACCTGCATCAATCAAACGTCGTTTCCGGTTTCCCCCCGCCTGACCGGCGCTCACTTGTCTCCCACGTGCCTGAAAACAATAGCAACAGCATGCCTAATCCCCAGGCTTTCCTATTCCCGACCAGCAGCGCAAGGAAAAAGTGACCACCCGTCTCCCCTTCCAGGACCCTCCCCCCCCCACCTCCCGACAAAAAAAGAAAATCGATGCCGGACACGTTAATCTAAATGGGGAAAAAAAGAAAGCCATGCGTGTCGTCGTGGCGCACGTTGGGTGCGACGAATTGCCGAGTTCTTGCAAACAGTTTGAGTATGACTTTAGGGTTGTTTTTATTTTAGTTGAGCTCTGCGTTTGGCGCATGCAGGCGAGTCGGACGCCAGGGGACTGCCTTTCCTCGGACTGGGCGACCCCACGTTGCCCTTCATATTGGCTTGTCGCGGCCCCTCAGCCGCCCGGCTGGACAGGCGACCAACAAGAACGACTGCATGCATCTATGTCACCAAGCTTTTGTTCGCCACTCCAGCTACGCCACTTCTCACACGCACAACCTCCTTCCCTTCCCCGCAATCCACACGCTCCTGCGCGAACGGAGGAACGCATCAGTGCACACAGATATCGAGCGCGCTCAAACGGACAGGCACGCAAGCACGAACTCGATCGCAGGCACATGCAAACAAAACTGAGAGAGGGTCAAAACAGACATAAACAGGGGAAGGAAGGCAGGTACCTAGGTGAAAGAAAGAGTGAGCGATGTGGGGGAGACATGAGGGATAGGTGGCAGGAGGTAGTCAGATATGGAGAAAAGCAGGGAACATGCAAGCAGAACTGGCTGACCGACAACACACTTTGTCTCTAGAATCCATTGTCTTCCAGTCTTTTGTCACGCTCCACTCTATAGGCAGCCCCAACCTGCCCTTAACACCATGACTATTCGGCCCCTGGAATGTGCTAGAACTCATGCTACTCAATGCGGACTTCTCCATGAAGAGGTGTGCAATGATAAGAAAGGATGTGAAAACCTGCCACCGCTTATACCTGACGCCTCAGGTGAGTAAACATTCTTATAAAGTGGTTATTACTCCAGAAGCAAACCCCAACAAAGAATTAATCAGCTCTGTAGAAATCGCACAGTAAGTGATTCGACTGAGAAAAAACATTTCCACAAAGGCTATAAAGGCTAACAACATTGCACTGCTAGAATTCATAATAAAGAAATAAAACAGTTAAGGGTGAAAGCTAAGGTGTGACTAAGGAACTGTTCATTGAAGAACATCAAATAAAAATGGACATAAACCAAATCATTAGTCCGCCTTACCCACCTAGATTTTTTTTCTAAAAGTCCAGTCAAAACTGGTTAAGAATCGGATTAATTATTCCTAAACTCTTTTAAACTCAACTTCACAGAAACAAGACATGGGTGAAAAGTGCAAGCTTTGTTCCTTTTCCATCAATGACAGAAAGCTCTCACAGCGTGTCAGTAAGGGTGGTATTGAGCGCAAAAGAGCACCTGGTTTAAGTCTTAAAGATTTATCACAATAATATTAACGGGAGCTTTCTATGCTTCAGCGACTATTATTGTCTGCAGTCTTAACGACCGCACGCGCTGGGGTGGGGGCGGGTTGGCGACAGCACAGGCAGACAAGAAATTCACATCGTGCGCCGTCAGAACAGCGCTTGCATCCGTGTACATGTATTGTTAATTCCAAATCCATTTCTAGAGGACTCTTCTGAAACACACCTAATAATTACCTGCACATCACATATATATGTCGGTCAACAAGCCTCGATGAACCTCTCAACGCTTCTCTTGCGCCCTAAACTGACACACTTTTCCCAACCCGAGCCACGATAGCACTTTTGGCGGAGCAAATCAAACCTGTTCTAAGAGCTTCAAAACGCCCGACCTTGCTTGGCATGGAAGACTTCATGCTGATGATGGGGTGGGCGATATTCAGTCAGCCAGGCAAATGAGACAATGAAAGAAAGAAAGCCAAAAATAAACCAAAACAAACCCAGTGACAGATACGAATTCTCTAAAACAAAAACGAAAAGATATCCAAAAAATGAAACCCTTAATCCATCTCTCGTATTTCCGTTACACGCGACCACTACAGAAACTTACTCGTTTCCTACTGAAGCCACGATATCGAGGCAGCCCGCCAAGCAAGCAAACAATCTGTAATTGACCGAGCTATGGGGCAGTCCGGTCGAGGGAGTGTCGGGAGGTGCTACAAGGGATAGCACAAGGCGCACGCAGCAGTCGCGCGCAAAGCAACACGCTAGTGCTTCTCTGCTCCATCCCTTGTCGCACCTCCCATCTGCAGTCAACTGGACTGTCCTTAGCGGTCGTGATGTTGGGCCTTTCTGGGACCACAGCATGTACAGTCACTGAAGTGCTGACATCAACAGCAAGGGCTGCACTGTTGTAAGCAGCCCCCTCCCCCCCTCACCTTTCCCCGCCGTTCCCAGGCCCTGCGTTGCCAGCCAAACGCTGATGAATGACACAGGCTTTGGCCACGGGAGAACGGAAATTGCAGCTCTGGCTTCTGGATGACGACAGATGGCGCCTGCATCGCTCAGATAGGCCAGGTCATTGTCTTTTTCTAGGCCAAAGCTTTCCCATGTTATCTAACTATTCCGCCTCGGTCCCCCGGCTGTCCTTGGCGTCTCTCTTACCGGTGATTAACGAAGACCTGTCTATCGCCATCAGCAGCTCCTAGTTCAAGTTCCCCCCTGCCCTCGCACGTACACAAACATTACACATGCACGAACGCTCCCTCCCCAACCCCCACCCCCCACACGGCTATTATGGTTCGCGTCTGTTCTCTTCAACTACTAATTCTAATAGAAAAAAAAGCATCCCCTCCCGCCTCCCGACTTGAATGATCATTTACTTTCCATGCACGACACACAAGCGAGCTTTTCAGAAGCAAGCTCTGACGTCGACACTTGGGTACCCTGTGTCTACAGAGCTCGTCTCTGTTCACGCTCCATCGAGCAGCCACATCACGACAAAGTGCACGCAACACAGGGATCGACTGCACGGTCGGCGCACGCGTGGGCGAGATGCCACGAACTACAAGCAGGAAAGCGCGAGCAACGACGCAGGGGGGATCAGTGAGTGGTGGGGCAGGAAAGAGGCCTACATCGCTTGACTGACCATGTGCGAACTGGGTGAAAAGGCGGAATACTTGCTAAGTACATGCGCACGAGCGTTGGGCGCATGTGCACGTACACATCTCAAACAAGCATCTTTAACTTACCGTATCTACGAAGAGACAACTACAGACTTTTTAAGGAAAACTGACCCAGCCAATCGACGACAACGCCAGAACGGTCCAAGCGGGGTTCCGTACCCTGAATAGACACTCCACGCACACCGACCAAGGATTTCCACAATCAACGAGCCGGCTAGTACGACAGTGCGAGCACGCCACAACCGTGTTTTGATCGCCACCTGACTTATTTTCAGAGTGCGTTATTAGATCGAACGATTACGTGTACTTAAAACGCCAAAGGCGCCTTGGTGACGTCCAGCATGGCCGGCATGACCGGCACGACGCGTACGGATGCGAGGAACGCGAGCAATCTTTGCGCGCTGCCTTTGCCGCGCGTACGTTCAGCTGCGGCACCTACTCGTAACGGTTCTTATCTACATGGGTGCAACCTAGAAAACAAATCAAAAACACGAAAAATTTAGGACAGATTCAGGGGCGTTTCCTTGCATCTGATAAATAACAAAAGAAAAAATATACACAAAGAAACGAACGAACACAAATTTAACGATAGACACTATATCCAACTTTCTTGAAACTTTTTCAAAATCATATTTCCCGGCCTGGTTTATTTTCAAGATTCGGATCCGGATTTCAGGTTTCTACTCTCTCGACTTTCTCCACCAGTGTGCCTATTGCCGCGTAACCCTTCCTGAATTAGGCTAGAAGGCGACTCTTCGAAAGGGAGCAGAGCTGGATAATTCCAGCTATCTCTGATCAGTGGAACAGCCCCCGGACTTGTATATCAAATACTGCTGGTGCCAGTCTAGCTGTGCCAAAGATTACATCCTGGGGTTAAACACACTGTGGCCACTTTCCCCGCCCCCAGAAAAAATAACTGGTTCTCCACACTAAGCATCTTAACGTTTGGGGGGCGTTTTAGTTTCATATAAGAATTCCTCCACCTACCAAGCCATGCCCACAGTGCCAAAGTCACTAACCAGTTAGCAGGCCAGCCAACCAGGATGCTGCTGTTCCGTGACGTCGTTAGGTCTCCGCTGCCGTAGCACCTCATCCCAGCATGCAACTGCGAGTTCGGCCGACGACCTGAAATTGCCAGAATTGTCGGACCACCGACCAACGTCGCATTAGCACGCTGAGGGCCCCCGGCACAGCGCTGTTTTCACGACCTCGTCCACCGACTGCCTCTGCAAAGTCCACACTCACCTGCCTGCCAGCCTTTATTTCATCACCATTAAGCTGGAGCACGTGGCACCGGATCCCTGCACGTGCGGCAGCGAGCGTCGACAGCCCATTTATTGGACTTTCGGCTTGGTCCAAGATCCGATTCGGTTTCGGGGAACTTTTGCCGTGCGAGCATCAGAAAGGCGCAAAGCAAATTACTTCCGATGAAACAATGCACAGTTCACGCAAAGACTTGAAGTGGATTTACCGCGCAGTACTTTTTCTTGTGGTACCTGCCGTGCAACTCACCCAGCCTTCTGCGCCAGACTTAAATCCGTCGGTACTCGCCCCAAGTGTAAACTTTCCTGGCGATCGCTTCTGAGTGATTAAAGAGTCCAGCAGGTATGTCTCTCTTGACAGGCCGTTACGTTCCCAAATAAACGCGACCTGGGCGGTACTTCTCTCTCCCGCTCTCGGCATGCCAGGACAGTATTTCCCGTATAAGAATCCTGAGCTGCATGTCACCTTTGGCTGAGAGCAAACACCTTTCTCTGATTGGCCCGCCCCTTCGTCACGTGCGCTGAGATTGACAGTGCAAGCACGGTACCTGTTCCCGTTAAAAAGAGCTCCGGTCTATGAGTTTACGATCACCATACAGAAAAGCAGCTCACTATATTATCTTTAAATGTGATTTTAACAGCCAAGACAGACAGTCTCTGCAAAAGATCTGTACAAAAAAAGGCAAGCGCCACGGTGAGATTTTGAATCTTCAGTCTCCACTTCAATGCAATGTCTACGTTCCGAAAAAAATATGCCAACAAGAAAGCATGGCAAGGTGCCAGAGGATAAGCTGGCCAAATGTATTTACAATGCGGCAGACGAACATGACAGGCAGAATTTCAAAACGCCATTTGTGTTTTGGCTCTTTCTACATTCTAGTTGTACTGTGTCACATGTCACCCTAGGCTAGTACCTGTCACTCCTAGGTAAGCTTTTTAGCCCCTCCCTTTTGGTCAGCTAGTAGGGTGAAGATACGTCATCACCAGGCTATCGCTCCGCCCTTTCTGGACACTTAGTGGTTAGCTAGACACTCGCCATTGGTCAGCGCTGTTGGCCGGCTCCACCGAGTTTGACCAGAACCGGTTTAGCCCAGTTGTAAGGCGTCAGGGGGTTAGAATTTAAACAAGGACACGAGGGCGACACACAAGGATACACAGAGAGGGAGGAGAGAGGGGAGAACAGAGGGTCACATACAGAGAGGGATGTGCACCTAGGAAGAGACCCAGTGAAGCGACCACGTGCTAGCCTACGGACCTCAGACGCCATCTTGCCAAAAGGAAGACTCCAGCTCTCTTGCAGTTACGAGTGTAATTTGCCGATCGCCTCGACGGACTGGGACGAAAAGAGACCACTGGACGTGCCTTATAAGTAAGGTCTGCTCTTACCTTAAAACTTATCTTAGAGTCGGGGACTCGCGTTGATGTAAGATAAGAGTTTTTATCCTGCCGGAGACAGGAGATTTCATAGCCAGTGATTGGGCAAGTGGGCCAGTAGACGGGACTGAGTGTAGCGTGGCTGAAGCAATGGCGTAGCTTATTTTGTGGGTCGCTGAATAGCTGTAGTGTCGGTAGCGACAAGATTTGGTGCTCTGTTGTCAGTCACGTGTCGCATTGGTGTATTGCAGTAAAGCAGTTGGCACGGTAGTGACCAGAGTTGGAGCTCTGTAACGGTCGCTTCTCGTAACTGTGTTCTGCGGAAAAGTAGTGTTTCAACAGTGACAAGAGTCGGTGCTCTTTGGCGGTCACTTATTGATTCAGTTCGATAGCTTTGTTCTTGTGTATCACCGAAGTTGTGGTTGCAGTGGTGACAAGAGTAGGAGCTCTATTGTCGGTCACTCATTGTACATGTGTATTGAGCGGGATCATAGGCCGGTTTGGCAGTTTGGTTTCCCTCTCGCATTGATTTGATTATTTCCTTTGTCTGTTGCACGTGGTATGACGTCATCAGGCAGCGTCTTACCCTAGACACGAGCGCGGTGATTCTTTGTAAATACTTGTAGATATTTGATGTTGTCGAGCCAGTTAGTGTTTTGAAATATATGTTGAATAACAGTTCGCTGCAGTTGAGTGTTTTACGAGGGTGGGGGCTCTTGAGCTAGTAGTGTTTTGCCTGTGAGAGACTGAGCGAGCGTGTCGAAGTATGAGAATCTTTTCCCTCGGAAGATTGCTCTAGTTGTTCACATTATTTCACAGCATCGTCACCCTTTGGTTTAGAAACCACTGACCTAAAGCAGTAAAGGTTTTGGTGACGATTGCTAAATTAAATCTACATTTACAAGATCGCCATAAACAATTTGTTCAATAATTCTCAAAAGTCGAAGTCCAATAAGATAAGGTGCCGCCCGTCGTCACATACTGGCGCTAGCGTTGCCCCGATGTTTGCATATGTGTTCGTCGGCACGCGTGGACGTGTGGTTGCGGATATCCAGCGAAAGAACAAAGAAGAAAGCAATGAAAAAGTGCCAAGAGCAAAGGCTCGTTCCTTCGGCATCGATCTCCTGACAACGATAGCGAACAATGTTCTGGATGGACGAAACAAAATCCACAAGAGTTATATGGAAAATTTACTATGGATAACCTAAATCCACTCCCCCCAACATACCCCGACACAAAAGTGAAAGAACAGTGAAAACGGTGGGCGAGGAGGGGCAATGAACTGTGATTTTACTGCCAAAGACCACTCGTATATTGCCGGGATAAGATTACTACAGCAAGATGCATTCTTGAGTAAAGGTAATCGCACAAAGACCCGATCTCAACCAGGCAATATAATGCAATGTTAAAATGGTCGCAGTGAGCTTCGCTTGACAAACCAAGTAGCTATTTCACAGAACACAGACAGCAGGCAGACTTGGACTGTGCTCCACACGGCTGTCGCGAGATGCGCTGTAGAGTGGACCTCTTAAGACCTCGAAACAAGAAACCGCTCGCTTTTCTAGCGGCAAACAAAACAGTGATCTCTCGTTTCGGACCCTGCGTTAAAACGTGTCGATGCAAGCGTGTGAAACAGACACGCGTGTTCGCTTGCATGCTATGGAATATTCGTGCATGTGTGAGGCAGCATGTGTGGCGTGAGTGCGCCAGCAAGGGAGTACATTGGAAGGCGGAAGAGAGCGTGCACGCGAGCAAACATGCGAGTGACTGGGAACCTGCGTGTGCGAGTTCGATAGCGTGTGGCTGGTATGTGTCTGCATGTATGCATGTGTATATGTGCGTGTGAGAGAGAGAGAGAGACAGACAGAGTGCATGTGCGTGCAGAGGGTGCGTGCGTTTGGACGTGGCGGCCAGGTGTCTGGTCGGGGTGCCGAGATCACAAACCCAGGCGCGCCTCTCTGCAATGTCCTCCGACACGATCAAGGACAAAGACTTACCATTTAACAACAACAACAAAAAATTACAACGTGCCCTGGTACTCTACCGACTGCGTACGTACGAACGTCTACCGACCGGGCCAAGACAATGAAACACAGTTCCTGCACTTGTCCCAGGTGGTCCCCTCCCCCAATCCCTCCGTAGTGGCACCTGCCTATCACATGGCCGAAGACCTGTTATGAAACTTAAGACTCTATAAAGAACTTTCAGTGTAAACAAGAGAAGTCTCAGTCACAGAACCGATTATAATGGACCCTCAAAGGGCAGATCGCTCCGATAGGCGGCATAAGCATAGCACCAGGATTGACGACCCATCTATTTAATTCGTTTCTGAGCCGCTAAGTGTTAAGAAAACAGGACATTGCTTTGACTGACAAAGCGCTGTAAGTTTGTGGATTTGCTTTGTTCCGGTTTTCACGAGGAAGGGGAGAGGTGTTTGCGTTTTGCAACTTTACGATCACAATATTAGCGTATGCCAGTCGAGTGAAAATATCTGATGGAGCATTGTTTTCGGATAGAATGGGCCAGCGACCAACATGTTACTTCTCCGTACATAAATGAACACACTGTGTTTATATATGCGTAGACATACATGGCACTCGGGGGGAGAGATGTCGATGGAGGTAAGTGCGTAAGGGTGAGACGAAAGTAAAAGGGCAGACACTAGATTGACAAGACGGGGACAGTGAGAATAAACTGTTGATTTGCGTGTGTGTGTGTGTGTGTGCGCGAGAGTGTGGGTGGATGGCTGGGGAGAGACAAAGAGGGGAGTGTTGATGGGAGCTGGTGGGGGAGAGACAAAGCGGGAGGTGCTGATGGATGGGAGTTGGTGAGGGAAAGAACACAGTATGGGACTTACCCGTGCAGTGGGTTCCAGGCGGGGGTGGACTGACAAGCAGTGCTCGGATCGCGCTCTCTCCAAGTCGGTCGGGGCGGTGATGCCAGTCCCTGCAGGACGCAGGTACGTTGAGCTGCTGGTGGTGGTAGTGGTGGTTGTCGTGGTCACACCTTCAGCCAAGTCGCCAACGCGGTGCTCCATGCGCCTCAGCTATGGACGCAACCAGCAAAAAATAATGAAAATGTCGTCAGCACTGATTTTTCTGGACACGACAAAGCGCGCGCAATGGGTGTATTAATAAGTGCTGGCAGTTGTGGCTAGGGTTGTGTGTCCAAATTAACGAGAACTGCGGGTCGTGTGTACAGACTGCCCCTTTGGTACACACATTCTTTGTGTGGCTTCTGTTTGCCTAGCAGCGTGCTTGTCGTGATATAAACGTTTAGTTGCTGACTTGGCGTAAAACGCAAGAGCATCAATTGTAAAAAAAGGACAAAATTTATTGACCAAATTTATACAGGAAAATGATCTACCCGCAAGTGGCGACAGAAAGAAATCTACAAAAAATTTAGACAGAAATCCATCCAAGTTCAGAGGAAAGGAAGACATCCTAGTTTAGATAAATTTAAAATGAGGTTAAAAGATAAATTTGCTAGTTTAGATATTTAAACAACATATTTCGCCTACGTTTACACGGAAGCTGCTTTGCCCAATACTCAGAAAATTTTCCAAATAGGTAATCCACCTAAAGTTTGACAGAAAGCAGTCCACCTTAACTGAACAGAAAGTAATTCATTCGACAGGCGATGCCACCTTCACACGGTTCGACGAAAAGAACTCGGTGGGACAGAACTAGTCCAACTTTTATTGCAAAATAAATAAATAAATAAAAACAATCTTATAATCTTAACCAAAGTGGATGGAATCTTTCGCACAGGCGAATACATTCTTCACAGTTCCATGAGGGGATAGGGGTTGGGGTAGAGTGCGTGTTGTCGACCGAAATTAAAAGACGTTGCAAGTCCTGGCAAAAGCCTAGTTCTTGAACGTCTCTTTCGTTCGGTATAGTCCCACCGTGCAGGCCGACATGGTTCGCCCGCAACACGTTTAAATGCCCATCGACCCAAGTTGAGATGGAAAGTAATGCACCCCAGTCTGAAGACAGGTGGCGTTCCGATACGCGGCAGACCAGAAAGGTGACAAGCTATAAGGAGAAGAGGCGAGCAAAATATTCGCACAGCAAAAAACCAGCCCAACCCGTGGCAAATGAAGCGTGGTTCGTACGGAATCAGGGACAGAATGCGAACCACCTAGCGTTTGATTGCCTATCAACCTGAACTTGTGCTCAGGCAGCCAGGAACGATGACGCTCTTCCGGTAACAGAAAACGTGCAAAGGGTTGGGTTGCACGAGCGTTGTAATCGTCTCTTCTTACATACAGGTGCACGTAAAACGCAGAAGGGCAGATATGAACGCTTATGCAACCCAGCCCTGGTCCGGATAATCAAGCAGAAAAATAAAACTTCCCGACCCTCATCCAGTAAGACGAACAATTGAAAATGAAGAGGACAATGCATGTATTTCTCCACCTAACCGCGTCCTTTTCTTTCCAGAATGGATTTTCCGAAGCCGATACCTGCTGTTGTGGCATGGATGGCTTGTATAGGATTTCCATATTGTCGGTTGGCGACCAAGACTGGCTGATAGAAAGGTGATAATGCGCAAAAAGCGGCAAACTGGCGAAAATAAAACAAAACAAACAGCAACATAAAATCGAACGTCGGAAGAGGGGTTTGAGCGGAATGATGCTAGTCTGCACGGCAGTCACTAGACGAGCGAGGTTCATCTATTATTCATGGACGGCTGACTCGAAAAACAGAACTTCCACTGCTATAAGACTTTAAAGCCGATCCTCAGAACATGTCGAACCGACGGCCTGCGCTCTGAGGGCGGGAGATGGGAGAAGGGTGCTGGGCAGCTCCGAGGCCTTGTCGACGATTGGTTGTCTAGCTAGGCCTGCACCACGACGACTGGCTGAAATGTCGGTCTGCCAGACATGGGAAGCTGCTACCAACGTTTGCGATGTTAAAACGCATCGATTCGCCGGAAACTAAAAGCGAGAACATGCGCCAAGCCATTCATCATTTATACGGGTGATAAACAGGGTGGTCAGTTAAAATATAAATCACCCCCTTCCCACGTTTGCCCATCAGGCACTGCCACAGAGTTTGGTGGACAAACTTTCAGGATAAACGACAGCCACCATCAGCAAGTTCTAGAACAGAACCCCACCAACAAATCTTTAGGAAACAATAAAAAGATTTCGACAGCCACCATCAGCAAGTTCTAGAACAAAGCCCCACCAACAAATCTTTAGGAAGAAATAAAAAGATTTCGACAGCCACGTTTTCTTAATACGCTCTGTTGAGGTAGTACAATATATTTCCATGAACAGAAGAAAAATGCTTTCTGGTGCGGTGCACGAGACAGACATGGAATGAAGGAATTAATAACTGAACATATGACACGAAGTGTTTTTTTCTTTCTATTCGACAATTTCGTAAATCTTAGTTAGATCCTAATGAGAACAGTTTACATTAAATTCTACTCTGAATCCAATCATTTCTTTCATCTTTTGCTTTCTAACTGGCTGATCTTTTGCATTTCGTTTTTTATGATATACTTGGCTGTGCTAGACACGAACGAATGCAGACGATACTGAGGCATACGGCCGACTAGGCAAGAGCCATATTTTCGACTTCAGGCAGAAAAGCTTCAAACAGACATTTCTGTATCAGCTACCAAAAAATAAACAATATCTTTTTGCCATAATAAAGACTGGATCCTTGATGGAAAAAAACCCAAACTCAATGAAGGATAACAATTTGAAAGCTCATCACAAAAACGATGCTCAGATCTTTGACAAAACTGTCCTGCGCGTTCTCTCGGTCTGGCTGTCTGTAAGTCAGTCAGCCTGTGTTTACATAGGCAAGCCCCTTTCACGAACTTTTCGTGTCTAGGTTTTCTCAAGCTGGCACTTCGGAACGTCGTGTTAAGAAGCGCACAAAAATGCGCTATCGAGAATTCATTACAACTGGTTTAGCCTCCCGCAGTGTGCGTGGTTCGGTACAGAAATCTGCATTCGGCCATAACGTGTGGGATTTTCCCAGCAGATAAATTGAACAGCGAGGGTCTTAGCTGTCAAAAGTAGCATCGAGACAACAGAATGGAATTCGTAACTGTCGACGTAATACCTGTTACTGAATAAAAAATACTGTACAGATTAATCTAAAAAATGTTATTGGAATTAATCGAGGAATTCCCTTAATTTACTATCTGTATGGAGAAATGAAAAACGGTTAACGCTTTTTCAGTAGTTTTTTTTTCTTTCCACAAAAAGAAAACTGTAATCGTTCTGCATGCTTAATTAACAATGTTCATTTTGTAAATGTCCTTTACAAAGCTGTTATTTTAAGACAAATTTTTATGAGTATTTACAGTTACAAGTCCAAACACAGTCAATAAGCTAAAGAGGGAGGGGGCATGAACAGCTTGTTGGTAAAGCATCGGACTCGCGTAATGAAGATTGTGCGTTCAAATCCATCATAGGTCAAGGAGTGCACCCTGGCGTTAAAACGTTAAACTGCCTCTTTGCACTGACAATCTTAGTGCAGCTGTTTGGTAGATGCTTCAGTGCACAGGGTAGTAATGTGCGCCCCCTCTCTCCACACCCCCGAATTGCAATGCCTAAACTCCTACCATGGTGTATTCCCCCCCCCCCCCAACAAAGAAAATCAATAAACTGTGAAGTGCTTATCTCAACAAATCACTAAAGTTTGTCGGCATGACATAGTGAAACTAAATGTAATTTAAAAAAAAAATTATCGTAGTAACCAAAATCCATCAACGAAAAATTTTAAGGTTTATTGGACTAAATTTATCGTTGAAATCTTGATGATGTCTTGCTGGTATGAAGATCTGATAAGATAAAAATGCTCACATTTAGCCTTGTCTTTGTGCGTGAGTGTGTGTGTCGAGCTTTGTGCACAGTCGCGCACGTGCCCGCAGACGGGGTGGTGGGTGGGGAGGAATCTCTACTCGTCATCCGTGATTCTGTCTCGGTGATGAGGGCTAGAAGCCTTTATCTCGCCGAATCAGAATACCTAGTGGGCCAGGAAGGGCAAACTTGAAGAACACTCGTCCGGTTAAGACACCCCCGCCCCTCCGTAACAGTACCCTTCACAGACTGGGATAGTAGAAAAACAGAAACACAAAGGGGGGGGGGGTGCTTGGTTGGTTGTTTTACTAATGCCCAGTCACAAACGAGGTGCATGTCCGGACGGTGTTGCTTAGACAAAGTTTACGTGCTGCCACACGTGGGACTGCTGTCACAACAGAGGCTTCTGTCCCACCCAACCATATTATACTGACACCAGGGCAACCAGTCCTGGTGCCGTTCCATATAGTGCCAGGCGTCTATAAGGGCAGCAACTGGATTGTCAATTTTTAAGTCTTAGGCATGACTGAGCCGGTTTATGAACCGCCAACCCCCCGCCTCGAAAGCGGACGACTTAACCAATAGACTACCGAGGCGGGAGAGGAGAGTTGGAGAGTGAGAAAACAAGAAATATGCAGACACCAAGAACGAGCGACAGAGATTTTGGAGGTAGGGACCGCGGGACGCACAAATACATACAAACTGAGGGCAAGAAAGGCCGACAAACCAGACTTCAAATACAGTGCATGCAGAAAAAGAGAAAGAAACAAAGAACAAGTACCAAGGGTAGAGGGGAAGGGATGAACAAATCAGGCTCGGGGCATGGAGGAAAATACGCACTGATTTTAAAAGTGCACAAAAGTGTTTTGCAGCTTACATTTTCACCCTTAAAGGTCGAGCTTAATTACTCGACAGCTTCCCTTAGCGACCGGTTGGTGCTATCAACATTCCTTGGCAACCTTGTTCAGATCCAGTATTGCCGCACACCAGTCCCACATCAAGTCTGTCCAGTAGTAGGCACAGCTTTCACGTCTATGGCTGTCATTGCCAATACAACAAACTACTTCAATGAACCGATATCCCCTGCTATATCCTCCGTGTCACAAGAAAAATTTCAAGGGGATACAGAGGAGCGTGGGTTTTCCCGAGTTCTACAGCCCTGTCGAACGAAGAAAAATCCGCTGTTCTTAGACGTAAAACGGTCAAGACTCGAGTGATCGCAATCTTGGGAAGTCAAGTTATCAAGGGATTAGAATGCTCTTCACCCGCGTATAAACACAAAGCCAAGTAGCCAAGAAATGCCTCTACATAACAGCCAATAGAATGCTTGCCCTTGCTTTGTCGTAAAACCTGTCCTGTCAACCAGTCTTTTCGATGACATCCAGGCTACTGACCAGTGCTAACAGAAGGCTTGGGGTTATTTTTATTGACAACATTTTACCACTGTTGTCCAGTGTGGCAATACACGAGCCGTCCCCGTCTGTCATGCGAACACAAAGGAGAATATAGCTCTGTATCTCTGAATGTGTCAGGAAAAGTTAATACCATAACGCATCTCTCCTCTTTCTCTCCTGACAATGAAAATAGCAGATTATTGCAGTTACGTTTGACGAAATCGTCCATGCATCTTTAGTCAGTTCGGCTGGCTTACAGTACTTGCGCCTCCCTACGTAAAATTATCTTCCCTTCCCGCTAAACCAGTGTTCGCTGGCAAGCCGCAATATCTGCGCCACCTATAAGATGCGTCGCTCTCTCTAAACGAAAATCCATGTTCACTAGTTTCCATTTTGCCATTATTTAAAGGAAACAGTGACAATAACTGGATTTAGGTTTAACAGAACAAGTTTAGCTCTCCTCTTTTACAGCTTACAGCTCCTTAATTATCCACTCCCACGCCCTCCCCCCTCCCAAAACAAATTAAAAAAAGAAAGAATTACGGCACAGTTACTAGGTCATCAAATCGTACGTCGCACATAACTGAACCCACAAAGGGATTCTGTAGAATCGCTTCATCTTCTCAGAGGAATCTTAATTCTGTTTTAAGCCGCATAAAGAAAGACACTGCATAGCTGCAATCGGGAATAACTAGGCTAGCTCTTGCACGCACTAAAATCAGTGTTTTAAGGCAAGCGCGCGCTAACACACACACACACACTACTATACCGGCAATGATCTTCAGTTCTGCTAGCGACACAAACAGACAACCAGTACTGAACTCTTCCATCTGCCCACCCTACTTCCCATCGATCGATAACTAATGGGTAACTTACAACTTCCAACCCCTCCCTCCAACCACACACAACCTCACGCAAGCACGCTCACAGCTTTTCCAATGCCGGTGCATGTGCAGAGTATGAAAATAAACTTCAAGGCCATATCATTTCACTAACTGAAGTTCGATACGCAACTTTTAAAAAATAAAGACCCCCCCCCTCTTTCCAAAAAAAAATCCCAATGTACTGCTGTCACCGAGCCTGCACGCGCACTTTAAAAAAAACCTTTTACACAGTAAACAATCGCTTCATGCAGGCGAATATCTATGAAAGAACGCACCTGTCGATGAGGCCTGGCGAGTCCACTAGACACTGTTATATGCACACCTGACACCGACATGAATAATACTTTGAAGTCACAGAGTGCAAGTCCGATAGCACTAAAAATATGTCTAAGAGAGCGTCGAGATCCTACCCCCTTTCAACTGTTAATCGACGGCGGCAGCGGCCGCGAAACTTAAAATTAACAACCGCGCAATATTCGCTGTTTAATTTCTACTCTGGTTTTTGTGAATGCTGGCATGTATGTAATACATCTGTCCTCGACAGAACATTTTATATCAACAGGGTACCCTGTCATACAATTCCTTACGTCTCTCTACCCCTCCCACTCACTTTCCCCCTACAAACACTCTGTCTCTCTCTATTGCTTTAACCCTCTCTTTACCTCTTTCCCCTTTATCAGTCCCTGTCTCTACCCCTCCTTCATTACACCTCAAAAATCATCTTTCCTCGTCCAGTGTTCCACGCAGCCAGCCATCCCATCTGGTTGCGTATGGCTATTTCTTCTTTTTGCCTCTCCGTACACCCCTGCCTTGCATCCTGGTCAGCACTTCTCAGTCAGCAGCTTGAAAGAGAACGGACTGAGTTCTTGACACCGAAACACCGCACTCGTGCCAACGTCTCTAGGGTCTCTGGCCACGCTCTCGCAAGAAAATCCAGCGCAGTTCTTGGGAACAAACGGACGTCAGTCGACAACGCGCTGGATCAAATTAGCCGCAGACTGTAATGCGAGTCGATAAAGGGCTTCGATAACCTGTCCTCACGGCCTAATGAAATTATGGAACAAACCTTCGCGTCATGCACATGACGAGACACTGTGCGCCCGCCTCCTCCCCTCTGACCCCGTAAGAAAAAAAGTAACGCGTACGGCTTGCATTGTCAAGAGGTATGCGCATGTATAGCATACAGTATGGACACCCTATACCGCATAGTTAAGCTTACTCAAGCGAGTTCCATTGTTTCTGAACGTCCGTGTTATTCCTCCCGTCTTGCTTTTCTTGCCCTGCTTGCCGGGTAAGATTTCGCTTTACAGACTGCACAGTATCCGCGCATTCCTTGACCACACTGGTATATCGTTCAATGACAGGTCTTTATAGTCAACAGCGCCGTATCTCAAGAACCTCATGCGCACCCAAACCGCACAGAACAACACTGGACAACAGTTTCAGATCTGAAGGAAAAAACCCATGGGCATCGTTTACCAATAATCCCGCGCGAAGCGTGCATGAAATGTGTTCTCGCGCGTTAAAAATCTACATTTATTATTATTATTCATTGTCCGTACCAAACCCCCTGCATTCCAGCCTATAATAAAGAGGCAAAAATCCTAATTTATAATTTGAGTTGTGTTTCTATCCGCAACCACGAAAGTTCTTGTCGGTAAAGAGCAACCCGCTAATGTAATAAGCTTAATCTCTCCAAACCAAAGGAATGCCTCCTGTCGCGTTTCAATTCAGTTTTGTGGACCCACTCATGGACGTTCCGGTTATAAGCACGTTCGATCTTGGAGCAGATCGATTCGTATATTCGAGTAACTTTAACTTAATGCTGGTCCCTCACACAAAAAAACCCTACACCCCTCTGAAGAAATGGGCCCATATACCCCCACCATCCCGAGAATAGAACGGAAAAATAATCTGCACTTGATTGAATTAAATCATGTTTGCTGTAGATGGTTGGACTTAGTTCTTAACTACTGTCTTCTGTCCACGAACTCGAACCGCGCGACTCTGGAACAAGCAGGCCACAGCGAACTCTGAGGCTGACGACGACGGTTAGACGCAAAACCACTCAGATTACACATCTGTGGCCAGAAAAGTACTCTCACTACAGTTCCTAAGCTTCAAATGTAGAAACGCCGCACTGTTCAAACATTATATTTGCCCCTTTGAGAATGCCAGTCCACGTGCGGAAAATGGTCAGATCCCAGAGAAATAAACAAACCCTCTTACCCACACCACATTATACAAACAGCAATTTGATCCCTCCCGATCCAGCGGCCCCTCCAGTTCCGAGTGTACGGGACCGGTCGGGCAGGTTTGCAGGCCGACAAGGCAGTAATATTCACGTGTTACTGGTTCTCTCCCTTGTGTGGCGTCAAGACACATCTATGCTTGCACAGTTCCTCTCTTCTATCAACACGAGTCAGACAGGCAACAAGGAAACAATCTTTGGACGAAAATAGCCAGTTCCATACTGACTCGCTCCCTGTTCATTTTCACTTTACTCCACGCGTTACCTCTTTCTGTGAAACAAACTCGGAACTTCTTTCGCCGTCTGACAGTGCGACAGCTTCAACTTACCTACTTCGCTGCACACAGAAAGGCCGTTCTGGGGTGAAAGGTAAAGAACTTGTTGTCGAGACACCACGGGTAGTAGGTCACAAGTTCAAATGTCGTCTTTGGCACCGGTTCTTTCACCAGATGACTGTCTGCAATGATGTAGCAATCTCTCCGAACAGAACGTCAGTTCCAAATCAACCCCATATCCCCAGCTCACTCTCAAAATTTGCTTTCAAATTATACACATAGGAAAGTTTCTGAACAAAGTGTAGGTGTTCCTCACAGAATTGGGTGACTCGTCAGCCAACAAATCTGAATAGAGTACGGACTTTCGGTACTGTATGTTGCACTCGGGAGAGTATGTGTGTGTGTGTGTGGGGG
>SMGT01002946.1:273492-286416 GCA_004794575.1 Lanistes nyassanus
GAGAACGGGGGATTCAACTGGTATGCAAGAGGTGTTCGCAGCACAAACGTCGTTGCTTCTCCCAGTTCCACTCGCATTACGCACTGTCTCTATAAGAGCGTAAGAGACAAGTGACTCGGACGAAAACATGAAGCATTCATAAAACCTTTGAACTTTTACAACAGGTGTGACTGGTCGGAACATTGGGAGGGAGGGAGGGAGTCGAGGGCCACATGCCACTGAACGCTGCAAGATCATCTTTCTTGTGGAATCAACCTTATTTTGAAAAGTCTGTTCGTCGCTCGACGTTCGAGGTCACTCAAAAAATGTCAAAAACAGGTGGAACGTCAACGCCTAGCTTCTGTCGCGGGTGGAGGGGTGGGGGTTAGGCGGACGTAAAATGTCCGCCGTTTACTCTACAATATAATCTAGACTGGTGAAAGAATTTATCTTCATCGACGACAAGCCATTGGCAGGAACCCATACAAAGGACGACGGGCTATTGGCAGGTGTACCTAGGCAAACGACAGGAAACTGGCCCCCACGAGCCAGGCAGCAGTGACTTCGCTTCAAGCACTCTTGTAGTGGGGTGAAGGCTCTACCGAACTCCCAGACCCCCTCCCTCAACACACACATGCCAGACGCCATCCCCCACGTGAACCTTGTCTCCCCCACAGAAAGCAAACCGCCGATGCCATTCACGGTGGCAACAGGTTAACGCCACACGGCGCCAGGCACGGGTTAAGAACCCGAACTTTATGCTTTGCAAACCTTAAAGCAAATTAATGTTTTCTGTGATGAGGTCAGCGTCCCCAGTACAATGCCGGGTTGGGCGGTACGGATGTTCACGTCCGCCCCGAATGGAAAAGCGCACGTGAGCCACAGACGCAAACAGACCTCAGGGCATGTTTCCGAAAGAAAATGTCGCACACATCAATCGCTCATGCAATCCACCCGAGGCCAAATCGACCGTATCCTGAAATCAGAGTTCTAGGTAACAGCAACGATTCAGGAATCAGATGGTCGGTACCAGCTGCTTCTAATATAAGACAGGTTTCTTATCCCGAGTATTCACAGTAACATTGTTCATGTAATGATAAAAATATGTATTGCGCGATAACCAATGAACACTGTCATATATTGCAAGATTACATTGCAAGAAATAAAACTAAAAAGAAGTTTTGGCGGATTTGCGTCTTATGGTGTTTATTTTATAAATAAAAGTCTGCATGACTGGTTGCGATTATTAGATTCCTGTCAGACATATCCCCTTGTCGCCCTGTTAACCTGTTGGGAGTGTGCGATGTTAATGCCGCAAACATACGTTCGAAACTGGGGCCAGAATTTTTGAAACTGGTTAAAATACGTATTAGGGTTTTAAATCTTTTGTGTAAAGTAGATTTAACAGCCTAAGACGAGGAGCGATTGTTGTCCGCCTCCCAACAGCTGAAGAAACCGGCCACATAAATAACTCGGGATAAGAATATTTCGTCAAAAAATAAGATTCCCACCCATCGCGTAGGAATGGTGTTTTGCAAACAGTCTGTCATTTTGTGGCCAACAAAGTTAAGGGATTGAAATATCCCAGATTCCCAAATCGATCGTTCTGTCTGCATCAGTGGCGATCAACACCATGTCGTTTTTTCACGCCTTCCCATCAGTTTCTGCAAGTCTAAGTCAAAATGTTTTCGTACGCCTGATTATACAGCGAAACACTGTAAAACATTTCTGGGGGTTTTGTTGCTGTTATGCAAAATACAATGCAGATCTTTTGGAAAATATGTATTTATGGCTATTTGTGTCACTTTTAATTTTTGTCTGATTTTCTGGTTATTGTTGTTGTCGTTGTTGGTGGTGGTAGGAGGGCATCAACAGCATGTTATTACGAAACCTTCCATAAGCGGTGCAGCTGTTTTCATCGTGCATCTGCTTTTAAAAAGTGGAGGGGGACAAAGCTACAACAACAATAGCACTAAGGCGCCCAATCGACAATCTTCTCACACAGACATTTTACTCCAAAAGATAAAAGCCTTCCGGCTTGGCTGCATGACGTCTTCTTTTTTTCAGTACATATAATAGTCCTTATCGCCTCTTTTCATCCTTTCTGTTCACACTCATTCCGAAAAAATGTTATCAACCTGTTCATCCTCTTTCTGAGCATAAGCGTCTTTATCGCCCCTACTCACCCTCTTTTCGTACATAAAACGGTTTGAATCGCCCTTGTTCACACTCTCCATACATAAAAATGTCCTCACCATCTCTGTTCACTCTCTTTCCGTACACAAAAGTGTTCTTATAACCACTGTTCACCCTCTTACCGTACGTGTCTTTATCGCCTCCGTTCGCCCTCCTTCTCTACATAACAGTGTTGTTATCTCCCTGTTCACCCTCCTTCTATATTATGTTATTATTAACCTGTTCACTCCTTCCATACGTGTCCTTATTTCTCCTGTTAACCCTATTTCCGTACATAAAAGAGTACTTATCACCTCCGTTTACCGTCTCTGTACACAAATGCTTTGTTATCGCTCCTGTTAACCCTCTTTATGTACACAAAACTGTTTATATCACCCCTGTTTACCCCGTATCCGTACACAAAAGTGTTTTTATCACCCCTGCTGCTCTCAGTCCCTTCGTACGCAAGTGCTCGACAACTCACAGCAATAAATACTGTACAAAATATCTTTGGTTTTCGAACTGAAGTGCTGAGGGCAGGATCTGGAATAAGACAGAGAGAAAGACAAAAAAAAAAGAGTTTAATAAAGAAAATTAAAGAACAACCACAAACTCCGTCAACGACACAGCTTGCAACACCGTATTGCAAGGTTGAGGTTTATTAGGGAACAATGCTCGATAAAACTTATGGGGGACACGTCTGCGATAGCGTAAACCAGCATTAGTGTCAACGAACCATGCTGTTATCAGCTGAAGCTGACGAGCTTTGTCCTGTAATTAAGCGGAGGCTTCATGCTGCTTCTTGATTAAGCAAAGCTAACCTTAGCAATTTAAGTTCTAAGCTTTGCGGACTTGCTAAAGGAGGATACACTCAAAACGAATGATAGGAAAAACAAAAAAGCAAAGTAAATACGGGAACTGCACAACAAAAGGAGTTAAGAATGCACGCACGCACGCACGCACGCACGCACGCACACACACCTGCGCGTACTCGTGTACTTTAAGATTTTCATGCCCACATGCACAATCAAACAACAACAAAAAAGACAGTAAAGTGGCTTACCTCTCTGCGGGCTTTGTCCAGCTGACTCCATGCCTGTGTGAGCTCTGCAGCAGACGTGGGGAAAAAAAGACAATGAAGACGGGAAGCGGTGACACAGATGACGACACACAGGCTACACTATCTGATCCACTGTCCGGAACACTCCCTCGGTCACGGACACACGCACAGACATGCGTACTCCATTCCCATCACAAAAGGCACGTATCTACTTCCTCCAACTAGCAGTGTGTTTGTTCTGCTTTCATGAAATTTTTGAGTATCTGTGCGTCGTTTTGGTTTTTATCTAGATTATAAAAAATTGTTTTGCACTTGCAGAACCGAAAATCAATCGCCTCAGAGGGCTGGCGTCAAAAGTTCTTGCACTGGCAAACGTAAAACGTCAAGTTCGACTTTTCCACACTGTTGATTTGTTTGTTTTGTGCAGGCAAGCGATGGAATAAACTTCAAAACCTGGGACACGCCAGAAGGAACACAATCATAACCAAGCAGTTCCGTTCTGTAGCACGATGGTTACATGTGCTCCATGCCTTTGGCTTTTTCCCGCGACCTCCGGACCTTCGCGCACGAGACACTGTCGCTCTCACTACTAGGACCCCCACTACCTGGCGGGAATTATGATCGATGGAACAGGTATGGGCATGCGCAAACACAGAACTCTCCCAGCGCTTCAGGCACGTGCTACTGCTTCCGACACCCGTCGTTCATCTGCGGAACTTGCTATATTAATCACCCAATCACAGCCAACTGCCCAGATTCCAAGCGGTCTGTGTTGAGGGCAGTAGAGAAGGTGATGGGGGACTACAAACAGACCGTGGGTAACTTCTTAACCATGAAAAGCGGAAGACTAAATCCCTGTTCTGACGCTGCGTAAGTGGTGATTTACTGGTGATCCCTTACAGGTGAGTGCGCGGAGAAGCTCGAAACCTGGTCCACCCTAAAACTCCACAGCAAAAGTCACGCAACGGGACAGTGAGCCAGACTTACGTTCCACTTCAGAAGCTGTTCTCTAACATGCCAGGAGATAGTTACTGCAAGCCACGGCGCCACCAACAGAATGCCGACAAATCCTCCGCGCTCTGCCACCTGGTTCTGAATTCCTAGATCAGAGCGGGGACTGGTTATACGGTCAGCGAACCCCAAACAGATATGGGCAAGCCGCGAAAGGAAACGGCAGTTCGATACCCGTTACAAAGCGGGTGGGGAGAGAAACGGGGGCTGGCGCTCGACGACATGCACCGAGTGTCTGGAAAGCAGGCAGTGCGACAAACTCTCAGGCAGTCTGCGACAATCTGTCGCCCTGCGTGCATGCGTAGGTGTAAGAAGTATACATAATAATTTTTTTAAAAAAAACCTTCACGCGTGGTGTCGGGGCAGGGCTTGTGCCACTATTAGAGGCATATCTGGCACCAGGACTGCACGACAGCAAAATGCCAGTACGTACGCGGTCCAGCGCGCTTGCTGTTCAGCTGGCTGCGAGCTCATTAATATATGCGCACTGACATGTCGCGAGTCTAGAGCCGAGCTCTTCGGAGGGCGGTGAGAGAGGTCAGAGCGCCCCCCCCCCAACTTAGAGAGAGAGAGAGTGGAAAGGGAGGGGGTAGCTATGTCCACTCTAGGTTACCACTTAGGGGCGTGTTCTAGTAGTTGACACGGCGTGTGGCTTCTGCTGTCTCTGGCCTGACTGGCTGATATATGTAACCGTCTTGTTGACCACGTGTTTGTGACTGAAAGAATCTATGGACGAAAGTTGAGAATAAAAGGACTGGTTTAGACCGTCAAATTATCTTGGGGCCTGGACAGCTCAGTTGGGAGAGCTGCGGACACACTGCCTGTCCCTGAGGAATTAAAAGACGAAAACGGTTTGGTAGAACGGAGTAAACGAAACAGGCTGCAGGAAAGATGGAAAATGGTGTCTCCTATGAGGAGGGATTCACATCTGATATTTTTGGTGCGCATGCTTATAACGGATCAATTCACACACATTTGAGAGCTGGTTACTATACCAACATTTCGTCGACTTCGTAATCTTGATGCGAGAACGGTAAAAACAAAAACCGCTTTGAACTATTCCGGTTATTTTCTCAGCTTGTCGTTAAAGGTCACCCAACCTTAACAAATATCATCTTTAGTGTCTCCCCCCCAACCCCATTTAAAAATAAGAAAACGGGGAGGTGGAAAGGAGAAACGGGAAGTCTGGAGGGTGGGTCTAAAGGAACTGTAGTGCTCTGTCATAAAAACGTCAAGAAAACCTTCTTACGTGGCTTATTTTCTGCTTTTTTGTGGTAATTTTCACGTCCGCCCCCACAGGTCTTTTTCAGCATGCCTGCAAGACCAATATGACGAGATCGCTGCCATAAGGCTGTTACCACTTTCAATACGAGCAGGTCACATGAAACTGCAACGCGTTCTGGCGAGAAACCTTCAGTCAATTCCACCGACTGAAGCACTCAGCAAAGCGCCTCAGGTAACGGATCCTGTCAGTTCTTACTGCGCTCTTCCTGCACATAGTAAGCCTACCTTTTAACCATCAAAACCTCAAACGAACCAATCAGTCATCTGTGAAAAAAAAATCCCTCCGCGTAACATCGACATAAAACAGACTGTCACCACGCCATACATAACACCCACGATTATCGATACCACTGACAGATATATGTCTTATTAAGTGTGTGAAAAAAATGCCCCACAGCCGAGAGTTTATATACGGCCCACAACTAGAGTCTAACACATTATGAACTTGCTAATACCCACCCGTATTCTCTCTCTCTCTCTCTCTCTCTGTGCGTGTGTGATAAAATAGAGCCTTCTCAAGTTTATTACACCCACAAGTCCCTTTAACACCCTTCGCAACTCTCGATAACGTCCATAAACAGTTTTTGTATGCGAGGAATCTCTAATGTCTGGCCTCAGGAGGATAAAAGTAATAAAATCCTTCTGGATCTCTGTGTCTCTTTTGGTCACCCTAAACATATAGCCTGACTCCCACCTTCGCACCCCCCCCCCCCGATACGACAGTATCGATCGTAAAGCGAACGGTTCACTACAGTGGCAGACGACACTAGGGAGGATACTGCGAAATGTGCACTGATCAGCGGTCTCATGAAGCGCGTGTCCAAAAGACAGGTCGGTTCTCTGTCTCTCTCTCTCACTCCTGAAGACCACAAGACCTAACGGACGCACAACATCTACGAGCACTACAGTGGAAAGCGACTATATACTACTCCAGCCTTCCGCGCGCGCGCGCGTGTGTGTGTGTGTGTGCGTGTGTGCTGTATTTGCATCAAGTTTCACAGACTTTCACAGAACCTGGACATGCGAGAATCCCGAGTGAGGCGTCCACATATGGTCTATACCTTACCTAGCTTTACTATCAACCCTCGTGGCGATAAAATCTGCCTCCATTTCGCTATCAATGAAGGGGGTAAAGACTGGATAGCTCTGCGAACTATCGTGTGGAAGGTTGCTGGATCGAATCCAGGAACGGCCAAGGATTATGTCTTGGAGTTCAAGATTCGGCAATCCCCCGAACAATAAACTGCGTCTCCGCACTGGCCGTCTTAATGCAGGCTATATGTCTGGTGGTTCTTTCAGTTCATAGCTTAGTAACAGGGTCCTATCTCTGCATAGCGCAAAATCACCACAAGATGGAAGCACTGTCGCTCTAAAATATCTACCCTGGTTATGTTATTTGCATAATACCAGAAGGGACGGCATTACATTACTTAGGCCACACCGTTTACACAGTGGAAGGAGATTTCAAACCAGCCGACCCACTCGTCTTGCTTCAAAGGGCGTTTAATATGACTTCAAAATGTCTCTTTTTTCAAAGCCAATAGCACCCTTGAAGTGAGCAATTCAGCTTGGAATTCTAGCCAGCGACGGGTCACTGGCATGTCGTAATTTGCGGACAATAGCTGCCAAGATAACGGGAGCAGATTAAATTCAAGGAGACGACGGAATGCCACGTCATTAAGGTTTTTAAAAAATTAGCGATCCCGAGTGCCTGACGTTCGCGCACTGCACGGTTCTCAGCACCGTCGCTGCTGCTAGCACTCAAAACCCAACTGTCATTTTTTGTCCAACACGCCCGACCACCGCATCTCTTCCCCTCTTTTCCTCTCCTTAGTTTCATCTGCGCTCATACCTCGCTCCCCGATCGGTGCATCATTTTCTTACCCCATAGGGGTAGCGTCAGCGAAGCTCTCTGGCTATTAATAGATTCTCCTCTAACTTTGTTGGCACCTGTGCTAACTTCCGGTGACATTCGCTTCAGCTGACGACTGTTCAGTTCTGCCTCAAAGCATTATGAAATGGGCCTACAGAATTCAACCCAGATCCACTGCCACAAAATATAAAATTGGAATCTCTCATTTTTTATCAGTCTTCGCGAAATGTTAAAGGCAATCAAACTTCGTAGTATGCTTACAGTGCTAGCGCGTTTGGCAGTTCTTATATGTATTATCTTACTTCTGTGTGTGTATGCATGTCAGATGCTTTTGTTAAAATGTCAAATGAACTGTGGTTGTGGTCATGCCAAATGTATTTCTTTAATCTGTTTCTGCTGTTGAATGTTGCTGTCATTTTCCATTCCTGTTCTTTCATTCATCTCAGTTTTAAACTTAGAGAATACATTTTCCACCAAACACTGGAGTTAACACGTTGTACACTGTCACGTTTTGGAAGGTTTTCTTCAGCGCTATTGTTTAAGAACTGTGTTCTTTTTATTGTATCTTTCCGTAGCTGCGTAATCTTTCATTCAAGAGAAAGTGACGCAATAATCATACGTAGGGTTAGGAACAAGAGACGTCATGTTGTGAACCATCCATGCTTTGACACTGGATATGCAAGTCTGCATGGTCATGATGCTGGCATGTGCATCAGCTGGAGGACAAGAACTGTATAATTGGGTGTCGTCTGCATAGGACTGGGTGGAGACCATGTGAGCATGAATGAGTGATGAAAGTGGTTTGATGTATAGGATGAAAAGGATAGGGCCCAGGACAGATCCTTGAGGGACTCCGAGAGACAATGCTGATGGGGGTGACAATTGGTCAGCGACAAGTACAGACTGAGTTCTACCAGAGAGGTAGGACCGGAACCACGCCAGCGCCGACCCACAGATGCTGTATACATCATGGAGACGATTGAGGAGGATGGTATGGTCGATTGTATCAAACGCTGCGGAAAGATCAAGGAGGGTCAGAAAAGACACTTCACCTCCATCCAGAGCAGACAAAATGTCGTTGACAAATTTAGTCAGAGCTGTTTCCGTGCTGTGGAATGGCCGATATGCTGACTGGGAGTGAGAGATAAGGTCGTTTGAGTTGAGGTAGGCAAGAAGTTGATTTAGAACGACCCTTTCAACCACTTTTGAGAGGAAGGGTAGGTTGGAAACTGGGCGGTAGTTCTTGAGGCTGTTTGCGTCAAGGGTGGGTTTCTTGAGAAGAGGCTTGACTATTGCAGCCTTGAACAGCGATGGAAAGACTCCTGATGACAGACTGTCGTTTACGATCTGAGTGAGAGTTGGGAGCAGAACATCCAGGCAGTCAAGGAGAAGGTGGGTTGGTATGGGGTCCAGAGGGCAGGTAGTAGGTTTAGATTTTAATATCACAGCCTTGATGCTGTAAAGATAACTGTATGAGCTTGGTTCTCCCCGTGAGAAGATTTTTGGCTTCGTCACGGCAAGATTTGTTGTCACTTTCTCAGGATATCGAAAGAGGCAGAAGACAATTGTTAGGCCATCGAAGGATAGTCGAGACCTAACGGCTGGACTACCAGTAGTATACATTCGTGTAACTGTTACTTGTCTAGACGACCTAATAGTAGGCCGTGAGTGTGCAGTTGAGCGAACTTTTCTTCCCACTAGACAGTGTGGACATTTCTCATAGATCTGAAATCTATGAGAAACAAGGAGTTAACACGTAACGGTTATGCAAGGACGTTCAAGGACAGCCAACCGAACTGTATCGTACGTTGCCTGTATCCGGCGTTCCTGATACCTGAGGACCAGATCGAACTGCAGTGGTCTACTGGCTTGGCAAGACTGGATTTTAATTCACCTTTCGCCTTGCTCACTGACTCTTCCGGGTCTACGTTCCATAGACTGAACATTTGCGTTCCGGTGAACTGTGTCTACAGACTTCAACCGTCGTCTCCTGTATATAAACTACTACCGCGGACCACTTGTTAATGTGAACGAACATTGGATTGTCTGTTCCGTTCCTGTCTGGATTATAATTCTGTTCCTGAATGGATTTTATATCCACCGCAAGTAGTTTCATGTTTCGTATTAATTCGACTATACCCATGTCGTATTACTTATTGTTCTGAAAGTTGTACATTACTATACACTACTGCTACCACATACACGCACTGTTACATATTTGTTCATCTACTTCTTTCCTTCCTCTGCTATCTTTTTTATTGTTTATAGTTCAATAAATGTGCTAATTTAACTGGTCGTGTACCTTTTGCTTGAAAAGGTGGGGTCTGCGTTAGGTGTCCAATTTCTTATCTCTTCCCTAAAATCCAGCACACCCCATAAAACGTTACATACACTCACAATGTGTTTGGCTTATATGTACTGTTTTGCAGGTTTGTTATTTACATATTTGTGTGTATGTGTAAGTGTGGCATACAAAACAGCTAGGCAGCACTTCAAGCCGTTATACTGCAAACGAACCAATGTTATATCCGAATACTATTTTCTTTCTCACCCCAAACTTTCCCCTTCATTTCCATTCCTGAAGTCTACCCTTGTCCCATGTACAAATTTCTTAACATTTATTTTAATAATTGTAGGTGTAAATACCAACTAATACGTGTCTATAAAAAAGAGAGAACGTACTTTCAGTCTCACATTGCAGATTCAATATTCTTACTCTTAGAATGTTGAAAAACTGTTATAAAGAGCACCGGAAAAGCCCAGTCTTCCCAACTCAAACAGATGCATATTTACAATGGCAAAATGTTAACGATATAAGATATCATTCACTTTCTTACCTTTAACCTTTTAATGCGTCTAATTTGTTGTTGTGTTGTTACCGCCCACCCCCTACTCCCCAATACTAACAGTCGTGTTAGTAGTCACGTCCGACTTAATTACTACGTTACTCGTCTACAGGCACGTCAACAGCACAAGATGCCTTATGTTTACAACACTTTAGACTTCCTTCTTTTTGTAGACAAGCCTCTTGTCTGAAGAAATCCCTTTAGGGCAGTTACACTATTAGATCTTTATTGTACGGTAAGCTGATACCTGGAATATCGTTTTCGTCTAGCTGAATGTGTGAGAAAACTTTCACGTTTTCCATAATTGTACTACGGGCAGCGTCACCGGAAAAGCCACCACCGAAGACTGACGGAAATTTTTTTCCCGATTACTGCCGAACGTGATGTCACGGTTCGGCTTACAGACGCTTTCCCTTGCTGCAATACAGCGGACCAAGCGGCAGACCCTTTAAAAACTATTTCTACTTGGGATAATCCTAAAATAAAAAAGTACTTTCCAGCTGGGTGTATGACAGATATATCTAGACTCCACTGACGTGACCACTTACGCGTTTGAGGTGCATTTGGCAGTACTCTCGGGTGTGCCCCAACTACGTAAAATTATCACTCTTTCCCAATAAACTGAACACTTTCCTCAGCAGTACTCTAGTGCTAAAGTCACCTTATGAAATTCTCCGCCTTCGTCACCTAGCCTAGACCCTTAAAAAAAAAAGTTCAATGCCACTAAGTGTCCACCCCCGACCACCAACACCCTCAAATCTATTCTTTTATGTAAAACCGGAGAAAGATATTTATGTGAAATGTAGACAAATGAGGTCAGTTTTTTTTAAAGTGCAACCAGCGACCAAGGCTGGGATGGACGGGCGTAAATGTGCACATAAAATACACACAGAAAACGGGCCTTACGATACCTCTAATGACCACAACGCACACACAACCCAACCTTAGACCGTGGAAGCGACTAGATGAATGCTGTACAAAAAACGAATTATGAATGTGACCACTGTGGAGGTCAGTGAGGTAGCCAAGCATCTGATATCTGATCGAAAAGGTCTGAACAAAACCACACACTTGGTGCAATGAAAAGGCGAGCTACGGCCAAGATAGTTATGAAGATGTAACATTATTACAGGAGTCGTTTACACCGGTCAAAACGTGCGATAGAAAACATTGTGCTGTACCCTGCAAGATGCTTGGAAAACATCCTGGTAGCCTCTGTCCTCTCTCCTCCCACCCCCAGAGACACGTGATCACTCAAAGCTGCCCTGCTATTTTTCTCTCGACAGTAGCACTGCTACTGGTTCATCTGAACACAGAACTCCGCGTTTATGCTGGCTGTAGTACTACTTATTTATTGGGTAGGGCGTTGAGATTCTTTTTTAAAATGAAAAACGCCACCCTTCAACTTAAATAGAGAATCTACAAAAGTCATCACCTGCAAGGAATGCTTTACAAGAGCTGACGAATCAGCCACATAAAACAGCCTGACTAATATGTATCACTAAACAAGCGCACAAGTAGCGTTTCTCACGACTATAAAGACCATTTGCTGGATTTATATGGCCACATTCACCATGGAAAAGGACAACAAATTGTCCAACCGTGCCAGAGTCAAGTAAGAGATACTGCCTTGTGCCTACATACTCCATATCTGCGCTCGCTTTTGACGTAATTTACTGCTGCCATAAAGGTGGAATGGGGACCGAAAAACGGGGGTATCTCACACTCCCGGTGCACTTTAAATCGTTCCGATGCCCCACGTACAAGCCCCGTTTCCACTGTGCGCAGCAAAACAGCAGGAATATTCCCAAAACAACCCATCTGAGACCAAAGAGATCGCTCGTGCTTAAGGTTGATTAGAACTGTCTTACTCTTGAGTCCTATAGATTGCGTGAAAAGATTCATAAGTTTCCGCCCACGGTCCTTACACAGAAATATTTTCTGTAATAGAGATAAGACGAAACCGTCTTTCAGGAGCACAAGTGAGAAGCAATGGTGGACCTGGATGTTGCACTTTCGTCCAACCAGCCAAATGTGTTTCAGCTCCTCTCCTCCCTCCCTCCCGTAATGTATGGTTTAGTTTTTTTAAAATCCTCCTTAGCGATGCGGTCGCTTGCATGGGCACTTGTGTCCCGTTCCCACGCGTGATGTTGCAAGCAAAATAAATACGAGGAAAGAACCCTACGACCCTTTCTATAAACAGATGAGCAGATACCACCCCAGAACGCTCGAGCAACCGAACTCTGCAGTTTCACCCTGTCATCAGCTGGTCACTCAATAACGGTGGTCTGTGAGATCACACATATTAAAGCTCTCCCCTCCCCAAACCGGAAACATAAAATATTCGGTTTCTACAAACTGCAGAAAACATCTTTTTTCCTGTACGAATCAGAGTTGCTTATAAAGCTAGGTGGTGACCGCAGCCTCTCTCGAGATCCTCTTTTCTATAGGACGATACCATAAATGATATTTACACAGAGTCCATATTCAGTCCCTCGGGAAGACAGAGCCAAGACACTTTTCTTTCCCTTCCAGAAAGAAAAAATATATATATATATATTCAGTTCAAAGGCTAGGGGTTTGAAAAAAAAAGGATTGTCAATGGCGTTCAAGCTTTGTACCTGCAGATAACAGTGAGAGCAATGGTAAAGTAATATTGGGCAAACCCCTCCCCTTTCTCCCCCCCCCCCCAACAC
>SMGT01002946.1:286723-306180 GCA_004794575.1 Lanistes nyassanus
CGGTGCACGCGACTGCCGATTACAGCACTGATCTGCAGTAATATGCCAGCCTTGGATGGCATAAGCCTTCCTATCTGACCAGTTGTTTGTAAAAGCGGCCGTGAGGCCTGCTCATCCAAGGAATTTTACTCGCAATTTTGCATGGAAAGAAGTTTTAAGCACTTATGCACAAAAAACTGCGAAGCGTTCTAATCCGGTTGTCCTACAAAAAAAAAAAAGAAAAAAAAAGGGCGACCGTGCCTGTGGAAACACAAAAGTGCCCATCCAACACAACCTAGGCTGGAACTGATTTTGTAAGTGGGTGGAGACAAGATGGGGAGAAGGGGAAAGACACGCTACCTGGACACAAAGCTCCCGCCGAAATTCAAGTAAGTAGAAAAAAATATAAATACTGCACATTTTACGTGTATCTCTATCTATAAATTATTTTGAATTTATTTATAGTTTGGTCATTCAATTCTGTTCGCTGTCCTGCTCAGAGCAGGTGGGAATGTTCTCCTTATTTTCCTGTCCAATTCTACCTTTATTTTACTGCTGACAGGAGCTGCTGGAGCACTCAGTTCACCCTCTCTAGATCCGGCCTTGTGTACATTACCTGCGCATATATTTCCTTCCTAACTCTCTAATGTACACTGATAGCGTAGCAAGTGCCAGAGGTCACCAGTACAGAGCAGGGTTGGGCAGGGTACTCAGCACCTTCTTTTCGCCCGTAAAACTGCCACATAAAATACACAGGATGAACTCGACCGCTCGCACGAGCTTGAAGCACAGATACAAAAGCTCGAACAGACGAGTTCCATAACAGAGTGCACGACTGCTATTCTATTGTAATAGGCCGCTTTTGCAAGCAACCCTGTGAAGCGTTACAGGAAAAATCACTGACGGTGCGCTTTGGGTTATGAGTCGGTCAGAACCCAGGGTCTGAGGATTCTGTTTCAATCAGTGGCACTCTGGTTTAATGTTGGGGGAAACGACGCTCCTCCCTTCTGTCACGGGCTGGCGTTGCTTTTGCGTCATTCCTTCCCTGACGGCGGGTGAGAAAGCACGAACTAGGGCAGAAGCGATGAATACTAAACGTTTTGGGTATGTTGACATGTCTTGAAGGTTTCAAAGGTTATTTTGAAATGTACTGAGGATTTTTGGAAGTTTGTAGCAAAGATTATATTTAATATATATACTTTTCTTTTATAGTGACATTTCCGGCAGGATTTGAGTTATAAAACGCCAACAATGGTTTGAGATTTTGGGAGAACATAGTGAGAAGGTTGGTAAAATATTTAGGTATTATACTGGCGGCATAGTTTATAAAAGCTTCAAGTTTTGTTAGCACTGGCACAAGCTCTGACCACAGACTTATGGCAGACAAGACATTTGACTGCGCCAAGCTACAACATGTTTGAAATTTAAGAGCTCTGTATCAGCGGAAGAAGCAACGAGCGGCCAGTCAAACCGGCGAGGCGACCTGGCACAAGGTCAGACCTGTGACCAACGGGTGCACCGGTAACCCGGCGAGGAGAGAGCTGAATCGGACACTACCGGCAATGATGAGGTTCACACCTCTCCCTCTCGCTCGTCAACCAACCCCTGTGCCCTGTACAGCAAGTAGCGTGTCCCCTGTGTCTGTCAGTAGCTGTGCATATATACTTCGGAGACATTATCGTTAATATGACAAACCGTTACCCTTTTTTGTGTATCTGTACATATATGTATATTTTCATCATGTCTGGTTTTTTTTCCTTTAAGTAAAATACTTATATCAGCATAAGTAGTTCACAAGATGTTGGGTTGGTGAAAATGTTGCGCCAGAGTTAAACGCAGTGTAGGTGTGCGTGCGCGTGATCAGACAGATGCGTTATGTGTGTGAGATTACGGGTCCGTTACATCTATCATCTGATATAAAGCTAAAATTCTCTTGGCAGCAACCTGACTTCTCCCAGCCAAAAAAAAGGAGGGTGGGGAGAAAGGAAAATAAATAAAAGAGTAAAAACTGAGCGCGACAAGACAGTGTAAAGCCAAGCCGCAGCAGGAAAAAAAGTCACCAGCGGGAATCAATCTTGGCGTACCTCTACTCGACAGACGTGAAGTTTTGCCTAGCCACGGTGCGTGCGGACTGCAGCCATGTCCGATCTCGACGAGGCGAGTTCCAGGCAACACCTGAAGGGCCATAATTTTGAGGGCGTTCAATAAGTCAGAGAACGTGTTCGACACGAGAAGCCCTGACAATACCTCTCCACCCCATTTTTTTTAAAGGGAAAGGGGGAAGGGGTGTCTAAAGTCAGGCCCTTCCTGCGTGCCAAGTTGACAGCGAACGTAGGGCCTTCAGGAATCTATGTCAAGTGTTTTGTTGTACCTGTAGTGGTTAGTCCTACAGTAATAACATTTATGCCACCATTTTTACAATCTCATGAGGTCACAATAAGACAACGAGATAAAAGCCTTGGTGGGTTGTTGGGTTCGTGTAACATTTCTGATGGAGAACAACATACACTTATAACAAGTTCCAAGACGCAAGGGCTTCGTTTCCTTGCCCTCTAAACCACAACATTCTGACCCTTTGCTCGACGTTTATCCTGAAAAACTTTTATGGGCACTTTAAAGTAAAGGACATACCAAGATTCACACATCCCAGCCGAGAGTTGGGTTGAACGACTGTTTGTATCTGCCCTTTGATCCTAACAGCAGTCGTAAGGCGTTCAGATTGTGTATTTTACGTGCACCTTTGCTAAAGAAGAGAATTTATGAAAGTTTGTGCAACCCAGTCCAAGCGTTTGATCCTGCTGTAAATCAGCTGTTGATGTGCTTCATCATTTTGTTTCACTTTGACATCCTGCTCCCAAACGAAAATCACAAAATGTAATCACAAAGATCACCATTGGCTTGTTCTTGCAGACCTACTGAAAACTGATCCAAAACTGTGCTGGGTGTCTAAGTCCCGAAAACCACTTTTAAAAAATCACTTTTAGTGCTGCAAGTCACGTCCAGCTTCTCACCACTCACTGCCTGCCCAGCCAACAGGGTTCCCTGACCTGCAAGGCAAACTTATCAGCAGGCATCGACCTACACTAGTACCATCCAGATCCTCGGGGTGACTTTTTGCACAGGAAAAAGGTGAACCTCAATCTGAGTCACTAAGTCCTGCTTAGTTTGATCTGAATTGTTATTTAGCATGCTGCCATCTAATGGCTTTTCTTAACCAGGCAAATGTGTGTCCTAATTCACCAAACATGTCATGCATACACATTCATCCAGTTATGAAAGACCTGAGCCTCACAAGCCAGGGTGTGTGTATCAGCTTGTCATTTAAAGTATCCTTTTATCTGTAGAAAAAACTCCTCGGCTGCCAAAGCAGTTGCTTGGTTTTTCAAACCCCTATTTACAGCTTACAGCATGAACCAGTACTTGACTTCTGCCTTTTCAAACTGAGCACAGCTCTGCTATGTGTCTGGATGACCAAAAACCAGGCAGCAGAAAGGTTTTCTGGCACTCCCAGTGTACACTCTTACTAGTGGTCACGCATGCAACACTTGTGCACTGGATTACTCTAAGGTGAATTTCTGGCCTAGAACCCACACATATTTTTCAGCTCCCCATGACAGCAGCGCAATGACACCAGTCTTACCTGCCTTTCAAATCCTTTTCAAATGGAAACCTATTAGACTTCTGCAACCACTGGGGCTTCCATAGGTTTTATTGGAGGAGGGTTAGGGGGAGGGGGAACTGGATCTCAACAGCCTGCAAGAGTGCAAGTGACCATTTTCAATTTCAGTCAAGGGATGAGAGAATGAGTGGAGGCAAAAGGACATCAACTTTACATCCATTCACTTTGTCCCTTATCAGCAAAATCTCAATGAAGGATCTTATAAAAGAAGGAAGCACTGACATCAGGTTAATGAAATACCACATGCTTTTCGGATGACTCATGCCAATGCAGATTAACAGTCCCTGAAAAGTGTGACAGTAATTTCTTAAACTAGTTAAATGAAGATAATAAATGAGGAACTGAAGACAATGGCAAGCCTTATCACTTTTATTTTCCCAAGATTCTTTTACCCTATGTTTTTAAGTGGAAGATTATCAAACTTTGAAGTTCAATACTTCAAAAGTTGTTATGCTAACAGTGCAATAACCGGAATTATTGGTGTCGTTCCAGTTTGGTCTTTTATATTTTCAGATTCTCCAAGCTGCACAAAGCAATTCATGGAAATGTCATTCTGTGAGGAAACCAGTTCATGTTAATGTCCACAAAAATACCTTTTTTCATGCCTGGAAAACCTAAAAGAAGCATCATTTACTGGCCTATGCTTGTATCTAGCGGGGCAATATGTCAGCAAACCATTCCTCAGGTGAATAAATTAGCCTTTTCATCACCCAAATGGCCCACTGCTTGGTTTTCCATCCCAGACTAGGTGCATATCATGACTGTGTCACTTGAGACAAATTAACGTGCACAAATACTGGCACTGACACCATGCCAACCAGTCCTGCTACTGTTCCCTACAGTGCCAGGCATCTGGCAGGGCAGCTACTAGATTGCCAATTTTCAAGTCTTATTGAGTAACTTAGGTATGACAGCCAGGGCATGAACCACCAGCCTCCCACCTCAGAAGCAGACCTTCACCATTAGACCACCATGGCAGTCTACCTGCATGGCCTGTAGGCAATTGGTAGGTCAATGTCATTTCTCTTTCACCTGTTTTTTTTTAAAAAGGTTTTAGTTAACTGATGACTGCTAGTGTATTCTTTCAATGAGCAAGGTAAGAAAAATATAACATATTTTCATGTGAACATACACATTTCTGTATGTAATATGTGTACGTTTAACAAGGAGGTCACAAATGAGTATGTGCATGAGGCCCTGTATGTCACATAGCAGAAACACAACAGCTCTGCTGCAAATACCTTCTGCTGTGCTGCAGGATACTTCTAATCTAACTCCCACCTGGCCACCACACCCTGACAAGCAGCAAGAAAAATCTGATTTGCATGATTCTTCACGGTGATAAAAAGCTTAAAATGCGAATGTAAAAAGTATAACATCAAAAGCTCCAGGCAAGTCAGATGATAAGAGGGGGATATGGGTGCGACTGCACCCTCCTGGTGCTGTCTAGCTCTCATTTTCTTGGTTTGGAATGCAATTGGTGTTCGTTTTATTCTGACACCTGTAGTAAACATGCCAAGCAGAATTATCTGAATTGCAAATCTTGGAATGGTCAATGCTCCCCACCCCTAGAAATCTTTTCTATCTCACACATTCATTCTTTCTTCAAACCCCTTCTCCTGCAAAATGGGAGGAATAACACGTCCACCATTGGAATTAGAGGAAGACAGAAAATGTGGCAATGGACAGGACAGCGAAGGGTAAAACTTTGCCTTAAACAGTTTAATGTTACGTTAGTCATAAATTAGCATTCCTTCTCAGAGAAAGGTTAAGTACTGAATAATCCTTTCAATTAAGCACTCTGAACTGTCATGCAAAGTGTTACCGATGCCAGCATGACATCTGGTTTTTTTCCAGTGATCCATTTAAATTTTATGTTGCCACTCAACTGAAGTTGTTCTTGAGCCTGCCCTGTGAACAAGGTCACATACCACTATATAAACCAAGCCACTAAGATGTTCAGGACTGTGCACTTCAAAGTACCATGTGGGGTTTTTGTGTGGACATTTGTACATTCCATGGCTTAGAAGTGTAAAGTGAAGAAAAAACAGGTTTTCTGATCCACCAGAAACCATCTCTTTCATCTACCAATTCATGTCAGTACACCTTATAAGCCTGACAAATTTATTTCACTTGTTTGGGAATATTTCCCCCAAGCTCATCATCAAAGGCCTATTGTGGCAAACAGCTGGTTCTGCAAAAACAGCACCAAATTCAAGTGCAGTATGTGTCCCAGAGACAAGTACCTACTGTCAGTGAAAAGAACTTTTACTTTTGCATAATGCTGTATCACGGACTGCTTGCATACTGGTAGAAAGTCTCTGATGCTATTAAAAATAGTTTGTGAAAAAATTCCTGCCAACCTCTCACTTCTTCTCCACTCAATAACAAAAAAGGAAAATCCTGTAAGCTATTGTATCTGTTAACACCCATAAGCCTGAATATGAGACAGGGTCTTCTGCTTATTGTAATGACATTTCCAAAATTCTGCACACTTGAGTTTTTTGTATTATATTGTGAAGGCAATGGAGGCTAAAAGTGAGCCCCCCCCCCCAAAAAAAAAAATTCCTCTCTAACAAGTTTTAGTTGCAAGCAGTGGAAGCAGCTGAATAAGGTATGATATTTGATACATGTACGTATAGTAGACATCTAGCCCATAATCTCTGCACAAACATTCCCATAACTCTGATTGTTGAGTTTGCCTCTAAGTAAACCTATGCACAGGCTGTGAACTAAGTCTGAACTTCAAAAACGATCATTACTTTGAGTTAAAACAAGGACAAAAAAGCAGGAAGCAGAAAAAAAATCTATTTATCTCCTAGTATAACATTTTAAACTGTGCTTGCTTTTAAAAAAGCTGTACTTACTATTCAACATTTTATACCTCCCTCAGGCTAGCTATTTAAACATGTGCGATGATTTTCTGTACGTGTTCTATGTACAGTAAAGAGCTTTAACAATGAACATGATATCAACACTGAGATTATAATATAAATGCTCTTTCATCTCTGCTGGCTTTTTTGCAGTTAAGCACCTGGAGTGGGCAAGCTTCCTGCATATCCGAGACCACATTCATGACACTGTCATTGACAAAAAATCTATCCAGGATTCACGAAAGATGTCAGCACATTCACGTGCTAAGCCAGAATTGTTCAATGTCAGGACACGAGTGGTGGATTTTCAGGCATTTTAATGCCAGTGGCATAAGACACATTAAAAATTTTTAATATGGAGGCAGGGGTAACTAATATTAAAAACCTTGTCTTTTCCCTTTTAAATAAATTTTATTCTGAGATTATATGTTATTTAGTGGGGTTCTATGTTGGAAATTCTTGTGTGCATGATAAGAGTGCTATTGGCAATCTCACTGGAGAACTTGGCATCAAACACCACACAAAGAAAGTTGGATTACATTCCAGGGCAGACTTCAGATTTGCTAGGTGAGTGCATTTCAGAACCAGTCTACAGTCCTGTGTCAGAGAAAGAAAAATCCTTCCCCATTTTCTCAAGGAATACTGTTCTCAGTAATACGTAGATGTTAATGACATTTAAGATGAAATATGAAAATACTTAATTTTACTTTAGGAAAACAAGAGTTTTGTATTTCAGCAAACAACTGCATTTAACCGTGAACTGGCTGTGCTGACATGCACTGCCACAGATCATGTCTGTGTTGCCAAGCAAAGATCTGTCATAATTACAAGCATGGATTTGGGGAAGTGACTGTTTAGTTCTTACCTGTCATTCATGCTCTAAACTTTATTATCAGCATACGAATAATGCCTTGCCTGCAGTAACTCCCTGTATTTTCGTAGCTCATACTTAAATAGTTTTTAAAAGATATTGATGAGCAGTGAATACTGGTGTCCAGTTAAAATGCACCTTGAGCTCTCTGATATTTGTGCCTCTTTAGAATTAGCCCCAAGTCTTTAACCTGTGGTGAGTATATTCCCTAGGAGAAACCAGGAAATGGGTCAGGAACAGAGAGTGGAGAGGATCGTATTACATATATTTGATTCTAAAAGCATACCATGGATCACAGAATTAGTTAGATCTCTTGTGGGTCATTATAAATAATCAGACATCACATGTCACTTTGTCTTATCACAAATCCCAAGCAGTAAACAATAAAATACAAGAATGAAAACATTGCTTTAGCACCCTGGTATCACAAATTTGCAGGTATCAAGTAAATTTGTTGGTTTTTTTGGGAGGGGAGGGGGGTGTTGTATTTTTTCTTGTATTTTTGGGAGGGGATAACTATTCACCCTCAATTCATTGCTATGCCAACTTTGTGCTAATGCAAGAATGGAGGACAGTACACTGAACAGTACAAGCAAAATATGTAAATCTTGTCATGCATGTAATGACTATGTAAGTATAAGTGCACTTCACTTTACATACCTGGTCCAAGATGGGGATCCCATCCCTTCTTCTTGCTGGGGTGCATCCTGATAAGAACTGATCCTCATGCAAGCAGGCAGGTCAGACCATCAGAGGTGTCACTCAGCAAAACCTAAAAAAAAAAAAAAAAAAAAAAATACACAACAACTGCACCTACCAACGGACATTCATTTATTAATTTATCTTCACGTAATTTACAACTCCACACCTTTAAGATGGTTCTGGTTACCAAAACTAAGGAACAGGTATACTTTTTTTTCTGTCTTCCGTTTCTTTTATAGAAGGAGAGAATAGAGCTCAGATAGCAGAATGCTATCGTCATGTGATTCATTCAAACATTCCATTAGTTTGGAAGTGCCCTTATCTATTATACCTAGTGGAGATTTCAGACCAAGTAAAAGTTTGGGGCATGGGTGCACTGGGGGAATGGCATATTGGATTGCAACAGGAATGCTCTCAAATGAGTGAAGACTGCACTAGTGGTACTGATAGTAAACAGTTCCCTTCTGGTTGTAATATATGATTAACATTAAGACTGCAATAGTGGTACTCGTAGTAGTCAACAGTTCCCTTATGGTTGTAATATATGATTAACATTAAGACTGCAATAGTGGTACTCGTAGTAGTCAACAGTTCCCTTCTGGTTGTAATATATGATTAACATTAAGACTGCAATAGTGGTACTGATAGTAGTCAACAGTTCCCTTCTGGTTGTAATATATGATTAACATTATTTAACAATGACAAATACCATTACAACTCTCTTTTATAATTACTCTTTTGGCAAAACTCTTTGCATATACCAACTATTCGGTATATCACTCAGGAGTATGTATATAAGGAGTAGGATGCATGGTACCTGTTTAACGCCAACATCTACAACTATTCCAGTAGTAAGGTTAAAAAGTAAACACTGTGTAAGACTTTTCTGTGGACCAGCATCATAAGAGTCATGCCTGTTTCCTCTCCTTGACTCCCATACCTTCCCTGACCCATAGGCCATAGGTTCACTAACCACTCACTCTGACTAGCATTAAAAATCAAAAAAATAAATTAGGAAGCAATTCCAAGCACATCATCCCTTAAGTTCCTGGCATATAATGTAATAAAGTCATACTACGGGTAATCAATTGCATACACAACTTTAATATTTGTAATATTTAGTCTAGTAAGTCCCTAGCATATATTATTAAGTCATACTAGGGGTGATCAAATGTAAACAACACTTTATCCTCATATTTGTCATCTGAAGAAGTCTAATACTTTTCAAATATACAACAGTCATTCTATGGTTATGGTTGATCAGAAAAAAATGTATGCACCTTCCTGGTTTTATAAATATGCTGGGCAATGTTGAAACTTTTTATGTATTTAAGTCCTAGTTATTTCCTCTGTCATATAGTGCAAGCTGGAAAACTTTAAAGAAAGGCCTCCAAGAAGTTTAAACTCACACAAAGATGTATTTTATACATCATTAACGACATGTAGATTTTATAAAATAGATGAATTTATACCTGAAAAAATGACAAGAAACAAAGCTGGAAACTAAGTGTAACCTTTATTTATTTAATGCTGCGTGGTATTAATTCCACTCTTATCACACAATATGATCACACTCCTCCCTCAACCCAGCTATTGTACAGGTCCGTCTCTACTCGCACTCCCCTGCCCCTATCCCAGATGGCAGATGAATTACGACACAGGTCCTCCCTCTGAATTCATTTTTTACATGTCATGCTTTCATGCTGTTTGTCTTATTTCTTACTTTCATTTTTTGGTTCGTCTACTTAAAAAAGTCGTCTCTTCGTCGGACAAGGGATAGTATTCGCTCTATCGAGTATACCTGAGCCAAGAAACAGAGCACGGATAGAGCCGTTCTGGTCTTCATTTGTTTACAAACAGTACGATCTACAACAAAACAAAGCGTATTACCTCACTGATGCAAAGTTTTTATAACATCTTTCCATTTCTTCATGGCCAGCCGACTTTTGGGGCGAAGCTTTCACGATCAAAGCCAGATCTTTTAGTTCTCAGTGATCAGAAAAACATGCCTCAACGGCTACCGAATCCGCCGCCATGGAATCCATTTCCGCTGTCAGAGAGTTGTGGGAAGTTAAAGGGAAATAAGTCTTGTTAAGCGCCGAATCTTTAGTTGCTGTTTTATTTTGCTAATTTGGTTTTGCTTTTATATGATTGTGTAATTGATTGCATTGAGAAAATTGGCGACATGGCTGTTTGTTACTTAATGACATGCTAGTGTTTTGTCTTAAGACACCCATTATTTGCTGTACTTGAGCATAAACTGTATCACGCATAACCCTGATGTGGTTTAAACGATTTTTAAAAAATCTTGGTTTTTTTCTATCGGCTCTTGGACTATGATAACATGTAAGAAGAGTTTAGATTACAGAACTGTTTAGATTTTGTAGATCTAGGCATTTTGCGCTGTTGCTAAGAGAGACCACTGTCACGCAATCCCGACATTATAGTGGCCTCCCCTAGCTGCCTGTTGTCAGTAACGAAGGGGATCTCATGACAATCGATAGACTAGAGCACTAGAATGAAAGAAGACGGTGAAAGGTATTAGAGGAAACTGGAACAAGGAGAGAATCCCTGGCGACTGAATCTGTTGGCACATACGGAGAAACTACGTGTGCCAGACATCGGAATCCAGAGCCAGTACTGGCAGTACTGCTAGTCCAGTTGAGTAGTCGATAAATATTTATCGGCTATCTACGTATCTTACTATCTATATCAATAAATATCTCAATCTGTGCTATTCGCTATTCCAATATTCCAAGCTTGTTGATGTCTGTCTGGGCTTCAAGTTGTGAGCTGCACTCGACTTCCAGTGGTCTTCAAGCCATTTCTGGTTTGTTCTCTATGATGATGAAAGATGCAGTAAATCCTGGGATATCTAACATAGTAACAAAACTTGTGAAAGCAAGTTCTTCAATGCGAGAATCTTCTCGGTTCTGTCTCTACTTCTACTTGTCAAATCTGGTGATGCAAAGAAAAAGATGGGCCGAGTATCAGTTTGGGTATGAATGTCAGTAATATTTTCATGTGACCACATAGTACAGTAAATACATATGCCAGAGAAAGGATTTGAATTTCAACACCTACAGTTATGGAACTTTAGTAACATTTTATCAATTTTGGCTTGTGAAAAAGACCAAAATTCTGCCAAAATACATTAAAAATCGAGTTTTATGAACAAAACAATCCACCCCAGCTGTTTGTAAATAAATGTTTATTGCATTTTAACATCATAGAAAATAATATCAGATCTGTAGATAAATGACATGGATGCAATAAAAGCCTTGCATTCAATACAAAAAACCACTGTTTAAATCTAAATACACAACCAGCAACTACCTATGCACTCTTCATCTAAGTTCTATAGAGCAAGTGAAAAAGGGAAACATTCCATATGAATCATGAAATACAGAAGTCAAAAATAACAGCCATTGATTGAAATAAACAGGGATAACACTGACAATGCAAGGACTGCTTAAGAAATGACATCTGCATCATCTTTTGTCACTGATGTTCCACCACATGCGTCAATGTTCTAAAACACCTCACAGGCAAATAACAAATATTTAGTCAGATGGCACCAAGGGTGAGAAAATGCCCTTTTAGACAGTTTACTAAATATTTCAACAAAGTGAAAAACGAGTGTACATGATCACTTTAATCAACAACAAAATGAAGGCCACATCTGTGTAGTCACCCTGTTAGTCATTTTAGTAACTTCCAAAATAGCAGCCCATTCCTAGAGCAAATCTAAACTATCTTCCTTTTAAATTATGCAATTTAAAAATGTTTACTATTCCTTTCATCTCGAAATATCTTACTACTTTTATATTTTTCCTACATTTGTGAAGAAAACAGTGTAAAGTCTACACTTTATCAAACTTTTATGGACACAATCATTCAGCAATGTTTGCCTTCTGTTGTCATTGTTGATCAACTTTGCAACGTCTCAGTGTATGCATTGTAACTCTAAGTGATTAGTCAACCTAGCTATTTTCCTTTTAGTCTGTCAGTCAATATTGATGCATTAATATTGACTTAACCCCTTTACCATGGCCAAGTTCATCACAGTTCCAGAAAATAAAAAATTTCACTAAAATATATCAAGTGATTTAAACCATCCAAATCTTTTATCATCAGAAACCATCATACAAGTATAAAGAAATAGTAGATACACATTAAGGAACATTTCTAGATGCAAATTAAAAAAAAATCCTTTTAATGCATATTGAATAATACACCTTTTACCCATATAACCAATAGGAGAACCACTAAAGGGAGATGATAATGCTGTTGTACATCACCTCTTCAAATTTCATTTCTGGCCCAAAAAGCAGTACCAGTCTCACTTCTTGAAAATTCTTCGTCATTATCTTTGAACAGTACACATCAGTTTGACACTGGTGTTATCATTATCTTTGAAACTGTACACATCGGTTTACAACACCTGCACTGCATCAACCAGATCTATTTTAACTGATGGTATGTTCACTTAACAATGTCCCTTTGGTTTATGAAAACTATGTAAAAACAAAGAAATGAACGTGTGTGCGCTGTTAACAGAAACATAAAATACAATGCTTATTTTACAAATGGAGGCCCTAACAAAAAGGTGGTTGAGTTTAAGGCACAGGCAAACTGGCAAAAGTCCATCCTCTCCACAAATAATTTCTTCATCTTTAATGGCAATTATGTGACTCAGAAATTGAGATGTACAAAGCACATATAAAAGGAATACTCTCTTAGATGTAGTAGCTATAATTAGCTCTTACACTGTCCTAACACCTCTTCAACAGTGCTCAAAGCTTTCTGTGCAAGGGGTGACAATCAACTCGGCAATTACTGTTCTTCACGCAACCAGTCAAGGACTTGGGGTGTAAAATAAGTGATGAGTATATCAGCACCTGCAACAGAAATGAACCATTTTTTTCCATTCTCTTTTTAATCAACCCACTAACAAGCAATAGTTTAACTGTCGGCTTGTTTTTCTTACTGTCTTGCACCAAAGAAAAACTTTTAATTGCTGCTTCCCTACTTCCATGTCTGTATAAATAAGCCCATGCAGCCACCACTGAAATCTGTCAGTCTTCCTGGAAACCCTGTTGCACTGTATCATAGCTCAAGGTAAGATGGCAGCACATTGATTATGGTCATTTACCCAGTTATTCTGCTTTTTAGAATAAGCGAAGCAACAAATGTAGCTGCATGTAAAAGGAATAGCCTTAGACTGGCAGAAAGAGTGCACTGCCTCCACTCACAACTTTGTTTTTCCTTTAATATGTCCCATAGAAAGAAAAGATGCAAGGACAATGAAAATAACCTGCTCTGCGCATGCTGCGAAGGGCCTCCATTACTGCAGCCTTAAGCTGAAAAGCTCCTGCTTCTGCAGCATGGTATAGCATCGCGTATTCTCCCGACACATGGTAGATGGCAAGGGGATGGGTTGGATACTGGGAAAATCACCCAGACACAGAAAAATATTTTTCAACATGCAAAGCTATATCTGGACCAGATATAACAAGGTACAGGACAGTCTACCAAATTTAATTTCTAATGACATATTAGTTAATTCAGTTTCATTAGAAGTTCACAACCGGCAATCTATTTGGTCCAATTTGATTCAGACAACAACCAGATAATAAAGTTTTTCTTGTCCCTTGAAACTCATATCAAGAAAACTGCATTGTATGAACGAATTTTAAAATCTCCTTATAGCTAAATCCCCCATGAAAAGAAATTTACAAGATAAGCAAGAAGATATCCACATTTTTTTCTCAGGAATTAAGACTGTTTTCATGATTCTCATGCTCAGTAACATTACTGCTCTGGAGCTAACTCCTCCCATAATTTTCATGCTGCACTCACAGCATACATCAGTTCTAAAGTACCTTCTGCTTGATCATTCTCACAACATCCAGGTATGCGATGCCAGGTTTCACCATCAAGAAATCAGCTCCCTCAGCCACATCACGATCCTGTCAGAGTATAAAAATGTGTGTGCTTTAACTGTCCACATAGGTAAAGTTTCACAAAGTAATTTAATTATCTGCTCTTTCCTACTTGCATAAGACTTTAATGAAGTGGAAAATTATTAAACTGTGTGGATACTAAGGAGATGTGTTATTTAACCACATTTGAACAAAAGTTATTTCTGATGAAAGAGAACCGATTATTGAAGAAATGATGCAATGGGAAGATGTTCTGGATATATGACAAAATAATAGTTATAGCAGCAGCATCAGAAAGTAATTGTACAAATAGATGGCACTTTAAAAGCCTTTCAAATTTGGCTGGACTGAAGTGGTACTTACATGGCAACCTGCAAGGTTTTGTTGCATCCAAGGAAAATGTGTGCAGATTCAGTTAATAGTTTTGATTAACAGCCAGCCTTAAGTTTTAAATTCACTTTACATCAATATTCACAATGACCTAGTGTACACTAAATACACTCAAGCCTTTAATATGTGTGAAGGCTTTAACGTACCACTGCTCTTTCAGCCAACCCGATGGAACCAGGAGGCAGCTGATAACAGCGACGATCACCAAAAGCTGGTGCACTCTTTGCAGCATCACTGAGCAAGAGAGACATTTTATGTGCAGTTTATTAAATCAAATAGATAAACATATCTCTTTTTTATCAAACATAATAGTAATTTTCATTTTTCACATAAGGTGTATGTTCATATGGTGCTCTAATGTGAAGGTTGAGCTATTCTATGTTCCACAGCAGTTGTGCAACAAATGGTAAAAATTGTAGGGCAGTATCCAGGGAGATAAAATGTACTTTATATTCCAACGAAATATTAAAACATGTTGCAATATAACAACAGAAGAAAAATACATAATGCAAGACACCACATTGAATTCTTTCTCAAAATGGAGAATGCTGAGAATACGATTCTAAAGTATTCATTTTTTACACCTGCAAGGATGGTGGATTGAATAAACCTAAAGTAACAAAAAACATGTTTACATATAAAAATAAATAATAGCAATATATGTACTGAAGAAAAGCCAGTGTGTACTGAAGAAAAGCCATTGTGTACCGAAATGGGCCATAGAAGCAGGAAGCAAACTTAGCACTGTAGCTCATAACAGACACCGTGTTTCCCAAGTCATTTTTAAACAAAGCCTTTTTTATGGCGCCGATGCGTCCGTCCATCATATCTGAGGGCGCGATGACTTGGCAACCTTGAAACGAAACAAAAAACCCCCTTCAATCTGATACCTAATGCGTGATGCATGAAAGAAGTTCCACCCTCTAACAAAGTGTGGATAGATCAAACGAGGCCTGGCTCTGTCCATGCATTTGACAGTACCAGTTGAGAAATATGCCCCTAGATTACAAGAAAAGCGTAAGAAACTAATGACATGCAAACGTCAACACAGTTCCCATTTCGAATGTGTTAATCAGGTTGTTATACATCATTAAGATGTGCCTCCTTCTTCTCCAGGCTCACCTGCTTTGGCATACGCTACAGCCACTTCCGCCAAACGTTGAATGCTGGCTTCATTGTCAATGGTGCCATTATCCCGTAAAATTCCTTTTTAAAAAATAAATCATATGTAAATATACTATTAGAACGTAAGTGTAACTCATCTCTGCAGGCAATTGTAATGCAGCTTGCTACGAAATTTTGTGTGCGGTTACATCTACTCTTGTACGGAGCTAAGATTATTGTGGTAATTTCTGAACCAATAAAGCTTCTCTACCACTTTTGCTCTCAGAGTGGACAAGAAATCTGCAAGTTACACCTAAGTTTCAACATTTGCTTTTGTTGTCTAAAACTCTTGTCTTTTTCAATTCAGATTCAGAAATGCAAACTGATTTCAGTTCATTTTACATGTATTTTAAAATTAGCAGTTTTGTGCAATGGTAACAGACTGTTCTAAGTTGAAGGAATATTTTTACGAACCACAATGACCATGGTCAGTGTAGGGACAGAGGCATACATCACAGGCTATCAGCAGCCCTGGAAACCATTCGTGTAGCTTCTTGATAGACTGTATCACAGGACCATTTTTGTCATCAGCAGCTGACCCTTTACCATCCTGAAAGATTACCCAGCAACAACAAATATTCACTAAACAATAAAACAACTTCCTCAGGTCAACACTTTGTTGTCGTTAAGCAAAAATACGAACTGAAAAAATGAAAATGTTAAGCTCTCAATCAGTTCTTCAAATTTCTTCCCAAACATTTTATGCCAACTAAGGCAGCAGCAACAACAATGAATGACGTACACCTTGTATGAATGAATATGAGGGGTGTGTGTGTGTGGTGGGGAGGGGGACTTGCATTGTTCTAAAGGTAATAAAACATCTACCTTTTCTACTTTGCCTGGAACTCCAAAGATAAGCACCGATTTCAGACCTCTGCTGACCAATGGTGCAACTGCCTCCTTTAATCGGTTTACTCCATACCGCCTAATGCCAGGCATACTCTTAATTTCCTCCACAGCATCTTCGTCATCCCTAGAAAAAAAAAGTTTCATATTCGATCTCGTATCATCTCAAAGATTTGTGGGACAGACTGTTACTGTTAGTCTGAGCAAGAATACGACTCTGCAAAATGGCCAGAAATCACTGAAGTGACTAAGATAATTAAAACTGAGACTGACAATTTTGTAAACAGTGGTCATTCTAGTTTAAAATTAATAAATAAAATCCCCTTCGTGGTTGCCGAGTCACAAGACACCCCCTCCCCATCCCCGGGCATCTGGCTGTCTCATAAAAATGGACCAAGAGGGGTGACAGGCTTATCCGAAAACAAATTTCAGTGGCATCTTAACTAAAATTTCCATTCAATTTATCCCTTTAATGGAATGTTTTACAAGAATGACCAAGAAAATGTTATACACAAAATTGCGTAATAGTCCAGTCTTGCTAATTTTATTCCGTAGAAGTACGTGTGCATATAGATGAGAGCCTTCTAGCCCACGCGCATTTTGGATTAACCCAACAAAAGTCACGAGACGTCGTCTGCAACATTACAGGTAAAAACAAATGATTACATAGAACAACATAATCATGCATAAAGTGTAAAAGAAAATTACGCAAAAAATACAAACACAATAAACAGCGGAAACATGAGGCTTTCTGGAGATATGTGAATATTCACCGAGTTCCACGATCTCAGAACAGGATGAAAGTAACCGCTATGCAACACCGCATGGTCCGCCATCTTCTTAAGTAGGAGGATTTGTAAAGGTCGGATTTACAAGGAGCCAATAAGAATTGAGGGTGTGTTCCCGTATTCTCAAATGGTTTGAATCCGAATATACGGACGTTTGGACGTTGCGAAGTGAAGCAAATTAGAAATAGCGAAAAGGCTAAATCAATTCGCACAGTTCTCTGGTCGTGCTGTGCACAGTAGAAGGTCGAAATAGCCTGAAGTTGATTTCTTTGATACAACTCGCTTGTGTTTACATCGTTTCTATTACTTCTGCGGCCTATTTAAATGCAGCAGCTGCTGAAATGAACTTTACAAACTTCTACTACAAAGATACAATGTCTACCTGCAGAATATCCATTAAAGCAGATCCACACAACAGCACACAAACACCACATGGGCAAAGCCACTCCACAACCAAGCATGCAGAGGAACGCTCAAGAAATAGAAAATACATCAGGAGCAGACATTAACATTGATGCCCCATACCCAGGCACAGACTCACAAATGCCTCCTTGGACCCTACACCCACCACAGATCGACACGGACCTCACAGTTTTCAACAAGGAAGCCCAGCTTATCAAAATACTAACTAAATTCAGGCAAAAACTTAACACTACCTACAAGGACCACTCCCAGATATAAACAGATGGGTCACATGACCCAACATTCCACTTAACAGGAATAGGAGTCTATGCACCAAAGGTCACCAATATCGCAGCTGAGCTACCAAACCACACATCAATATTTACAGCAGAGATCATAGCAATACGCACTGCCCTAAGGTTGATAGCACTACAAACTAGAAAAACTACCGCAGAAAAATCCTTCCTAGTTGTCTCTGACTCCCTGTCAGCACTTCGATCAGGCTCTTCAAAACCAGTCTTCCCAAAGAATGGATATAATGTATGAACAGCAACTAAAATACAGTGGGAAGAAGAGTATAAAAAGGAAGCCAAAGGCACCAGGAGAGAATTAGAAGAACTACCAAGCAGGTAACGGACTAGTATTGTTCCATTCCAACAGATCCAACCAAAGTAGGATAGCCAGAATGAGACTAAATGGAGAATACCACCTTAACCGTAAAGACCCAGTAACCTGTAGTTGTGGAGACAGACTTAGTACACCACATGTCCTGCTAGAATGTAGCCTGTAGTTGTGGAGACAGACTTAGTACACCACATGTCCTGCTAGAATGTAACCTGTAGTTGTGGAGACAGACTTAGTACACCACATGTCCTGCTAGAATGTAGCCTAAACAGTCAGGAAAGAGAAGAGCTAAAAAATGCTATGCAAAATCTTAATCTAGTAGTAAACCTAAAATCTTCTCTTAGCCCTCCAAAAAATATAAGACAACACATAATGGAACTGATAATGCAGGTAGTTAATACCTACCCAGATGTTAGATATATCTAAACAATTTTAAAAAATCAAAAATCAAAATGGGAATTAACCAGCTAAAAACACCAAATAAGCTATAGGACAGAGGATACCAGTAAAACACTAAAAATAAAAACAGACTATATCAAAGTAAACTAATATAACACAAAGCACCTTAGCGGTAGAGATAAACGAATGTAGGAATGCAGCGGCGGTAGGTCTGACCAGCGAAAACTCCACCACTCCAGCTGCTCAAGCCATCATCAGTGACCAGGAGAGAGGCCAGCCAGCGGGACCACACATAGCCTCCACCAGTGTAGGACACCAAACCTCAGACCCCTTCCCTTTCCCCACACCTATCTCCCCTCCCATTCAGTGCGAAATCACCGCGAGGTGGAAACACTTTACCTCCCAAATCAACAACAACAACGACATGAACTTTACAAACTGCATGGGGATGGGCTGTGCACTTCGTTTTCGTTCAGTTATGGTCGGGTATATTTCGGTGGGAGCGTCTATATGTGTGAATGGACATAAGAAGCGTGCACTATCTGGGAAGCGCACTTTTGGCAGCTGGGGACATCAGTTTGTTCGACCTAATAGTCCGTATAGTGGCAAACAATGAAGTCTGGTTTTTGATTAGATAATACGCGCAGCCACTGAATTTTACTACACTCTTGTGCGTTGCTGATATCAAGGGGCATAGAAATCGCGGGGGTGGGGGGATTTCCTGTTGCTAATCTCGCATTCGACCTTATGAGAGGAGCCTCGTGTGCATGAAGTATGATCGATAAATTTAAAGGA
>SMGT01002947.1:0-28516 GCA_004794575.1 Lanistes nyassanus
GTATCGATGTATAGTATGCAAAAAAATGACACTTTTTTAAGCTCCTGTAAAGACTTGTAACTGAAATTTTATCATCTTTTTACTGGTGTTTGTCCCGCAAATTTTCCCCGTTTTGATCTCTCTACTTGAACACCGCCAGTTTCTCACATAGCAGACATGATGATACCCTGTTGACGTCATATGGGAGGGACATAACCGATGTCAAGTTTTCCAGATACGTGTTCACAGAGTTATCTTTTTGCACTTTTGAGTGCACTTTTAATATATAAATAAACGTCATACTGAAAGTTTACCTCAGATAATGACGTTTTCTTGTCATTTCCCATGTGTTAGTGCAGAATAAAAGGGTTGTTAGGTTTGAGTGGACACTCTCTTTAATGTTAGATACATCTCTTATATTAAGGAAAGGTTGACCACGTTTCATGAGGAAATAAATGATCCACGAAATTATTGTTACTGAGCAAACATATGCAAGTAGAAATAGGAGGAGGGAAGGAAAATGAGAAAATACGCTTATTTGTGGATCAAAAATAAGAAAAGACAGTTATCTGTGGATCAGAATGCCTTCATTCATTTCTCTTTCCTTCCAACTATTTTCTACTTTTATACTATATTTTGCTTTAATTATTTTTTGTTTGTGCTGTGTGCTGTGTTATGATGAAAGGTTATGTGGTCCGAAACGTTGACGTCGTCTGTTTCAGTATTTAGCTTGGCTCAGCTCCGTTGTTGTCGACACATTTTCTGATTTTGGTGTAACCGGTGTCAGCTGCCAATGCGTGTTTTACACTTTTCGACTAAGTTGGATGAAAGCAGTTGTTAAGATCTAACCGAACCGCGTGCGTTAACTAGTTGACCTCATTTCGATGAAGAATTTCTCTCGAAAAAGCATCTCCTCCCAAACCTTTTAGCACATAAGGTAGTCCAAGTACAGAGCTTCTTCGTGACTCGGCCCTGAAGCTAATTTGATGTCCGTCACAGGGAAAGAGTAAGTAGAAAAGCTTTCCCTTTTTAAAGGGAATAAAGTTACCGTCACAAAACAGTCTTTTGCCATAACCTGTTATCTGTATACATCGGATAGCAACCACACCGCGGCTGCCCACTCTGACCAGGTTAAAGCTGAGAATGTTTCACGGCTCATTGTGGATTACCAGCAAAATTACTTGTCGACCTTATTGCAAAGCGAACGGATTACTCGAAGCGACATGGAAAGACTACAAGTCGCAGAGAGTGTTGGACAAAGAAACCAAAACCTCCCGACGGCATAGAAAATAGACTCCTTATTCAGTTAAAACGAAGAAGATTCACTCTTTGCTCAGCTATCAGTCCCGACAAATTCGATTGTTACACTTTTCCTACTCCATCCTGCAAAATTCTTCCCCTCAGGACAAGACTGCGGTACAGTTTCACTTACCTTCTCTCCGTATTAAATCGAGTTTCTGATTTACAGTCTGGGACACGTTTCCCAGCAGCCGTGCAGTTTAGGAATCTCGTTAGCAACTTCCTGAGCGATCTGTATTTTGAGCAGGGTCCATAGTTTCTTTAATGGCATAATATGTGTGTAAAAAGGTTCAAAGAAGCTTAAATCCAAACTTTGTGTCTCTAAAGAAAAAAAGCCCCAGTGCCTATCAGATTTGCGAGAATCAGGTCCTGTAAGCTACATCCTGTCTCAGTTCTGTATTCTCACAGCCTCACAAACCAACAGGTGAGCTCAAGACGGGTTTTCGACATTTCTAGGTTACGAACCACTGACCTTCTGCCTCGGAAGTTGGAGTCTTAACCATGCATAACCGTCTTTCAGCCACTTCAGCAGCTGGTTTCACTGTAGACTATGGCTGACCGGAAAGTAGACCATGAACCTGCAATGTGGACTGTGACGTAACCAGGGTGCTGCAAGTTCTCAATATGTGCTTCCCACGGGACGTGAGGGTAGCGAGGGAGCTTCAATGTGGACTGTGACGTAACCAGGGTGCTGCAAGTTCTCAATATGTGCTTCCCACGGGACGTCAAGGTAGCGAGGAAGCTGCGAGCATGGGAGCCAAGGTTCCTACAGGGTATGGACAAACCAGCACCGCTTGGTTTCCGTTTATGACCCGCACAAACAGTACTAAGCCGAGCATTGCCGTGTTTCTGGCACCAGCTGACAATATGTCCTAGGCCACCTCGTCGCGAGATGCACTTCGCCTCTCATCGCTGTTCATTTGTTTTTGTGAAAAAAATTTCCTCTTGTGTGTGGACATGTATCCCCATTAAACAGAGAGAATTACTCGTGTAATTTAGGTAATAAAGTTAAGCGCATAACGGGAAATAAGCTTTAATTAATGCCGAACAAATGTCAGACGCTTATAAAGTTTGACCGGTCGAGATATTCGAACGAATTTATTTTAAAATCTATTTAAGTATTAGAATATAAGACATCACTAGACTGCAAACTTTTATACACATATGGGTATTTTTAAACACCTTGCTTTGATGTCTAGTTCTCTTTGCCTGTGAAATGCAATTTTCTGCTTCTCTGCGTCGCTCTGATGTTGTCCTCATTTCGGAGCGCAGCTGACAAAAAGTTCGTTTCTTTCAGTCCCCATTATTAACCCTCTCCACGACTTCATAAAAAGTTGCTGTCTTTATGGCAGAAAATCTCCCAAGTGTTAAACGCGCACAGGGATGCACGCCGAAAATAGGCGTATGACTCATGCGGCGTGTATTGAAAAGCCCCTTCATCCCCAAGGACTTTTTTGACATCGAGACAGCAGAGACAAGCACAGAGGCAGGAAACACCAGGTTTCTACGTAATTTAGTATGTCATATGCGTTGGTATAAAGATGACGTGTTAGTCTGCAGAAGATGAAAATTCTGCTGTGCTTCTCTGCCTACCCAACCTATAAGCCTTCTCTAGAGACTGGAAGCTACATCATAATGTATGGTTCCATGGTAAGCATGCATTGTACCATGCAGCACTGGATGTCAAGTTACTCTGCTAGTAGACAGTTGCCACAAAGGTTCCCAGAGCTAACAGCAAGGGTTCTGTGTACGGGGTGGGGGAGGAAGAGAGATGTAGAGTTAAGAAGACTTAATTATAAGGTGAGGACAGGTTAGAAGATATTAACAAGAGAGCTCAGAAGAATAATTATAAGTAGAGGACAGACCAGAAGACATAATTATAAGGACAGGATTGTTCACAAGAATTACAAGAAGACAGACTGGAAGACATAATTATAAGGACAGGACTGTTCACAAGAATTACAAGAAGACAGACTGGAAGACATAATTATAAGGAGGAAAAGGTCAGAAGATATTACAAGGACACGACAGGTCACAAGACATAATTACAAAGACACGACAGACGACATAATTGCCAGCGCAGAACAGTTCAGAAGACAATTATTGAAAAGGAGAAAAAGGTCAGAAGATATAATTACAAGGAGAGGAGAGGTCAGAAGACATCATTTTAAGGAGAAGACAAGGAGGAGAAGAATGATTATAAACAGAAGACAGGTCAGAATGGATGAGTTTGAGGGCCCCAGGGTAGACTGGAAAGGAGGGACGAATAGACAGATGGACAAAAGTATAAAACGAATAAAGGAGGCAGAAGACGGAACACCCTAGCGAGTCAGACAGTGATTAAGCTCCGGGTCTGGCTGATATTTTTAACCCCTGCACCAGAGAAGTCATATATACAAGAAAAATCAAATCAGGACTCGGGCACAGAGCTGGCCGACAAAAGTTAAGGGATTAAAACTACTAATCTTCCCCTCACGCAGTATTTGCCTTCGAGGCCTGACCCACCCAGCTTACAATCGATACTGTAATGACACAGCCCCGGGCTGGTGAGGATGGGAGTGGTGGACTGTGGTGCCTTCACTGCTCATGCAAGCGGTTCCTTCCTTCTCGTCCAGGTTTCTTTCTACATGCGTCGGACACGACGCAACACGTTTTCGGAAACCATTGGCCCGTCACCAGCCAACCAATGGCAGTCTCACGACCGGAAGTGGAAAGAAAGATGCCGGTCGGAGGCTGAGGGAAATCGTCCATACTTGAACAAAGCTCACGAAGTCTATGAAACCGAAAAGGAATCGCTAATGAAAATCTGCTTTTAGCGATCGATTCCATGAAGTCCGAGGTCTTACTTCTCCAGCCCGACCCGCCCCCCCCCCTTCCACTGCTAGGGTATTACAGGGTACTGTCTCTTGCTTCAGGTCTAACTCCACACACTTTTCATTTCCTGGTTGTGCGCGAGAAATTACAACTCATGCTGTCATTTCCAATAACTTGCGCGTTGTTTACAAGCTATGACGTCATCTTACATAATTTACGCAGTGTTTACAAACTATTATGTCATCTTCCATAACTTACGCAGTGTTTACAAACTATTGCGTCATCTTCCATAACTTACGCAGTGTTTACAAACTATTACGTCATCTTCCATAACTTACGCAGTGTTTACAAACTATTGCGTCATCTTCCATAACTTACGCAGTGTTTACAAACTATTACGTCATCTTCCGTAACTTTCGCGGTGCTCTCGTGGACTGTTAGCCCGTCTTTACTATGATTTTACATTAGCACGAATGTCATACCAGGGACAGAATGTCGCAGCGAAAACGTTAAGTGGATTGACAGCCTCTTGTTCATGTTGCGACATCGACACTTGGTGGCGCTAGTAGACCAGCGAGGCCGTTTTCATCCAAGCTTTTTTTTCCTTCTTTTCAAGTAAGAACAACGGGTTTGAGGTACGTACTGCATAATTTTCCAGGATTCGCTAAGGATCATATCACATGAAACTCTGGCCCATCCGAACGAACGAGTTATGGACTGAGCATATTTCATGCTCGGGGATTCTGGAAATTTTAAAAAGTACGTTAATAATCAGAGCACAGATTTTCTTCAAAAACAATAATAAATAATTAATTTGTCACTCGTTGAGAAGGCAGAAATGAATAGTACCTCCGATTCATTGGATGCCAACCGGATGCAGCTATCTATCTACACCCTATCCGCTGCCTGTCTATGCATCTGCCCGTCGGTCCATCAGTTCACCTCTCTCCTTGTTTTGGAGCTGCTATGTAGTAGTATATTTTCACCTGGTAGTTTCTCATATACATTTATTCTCGTATCCGCGTTATTCCTATTATCTGTTAGCACTAAGCACTGAAGCTCCTAGTCACGCTGATGTTACTCAGCCAGCGTCCGGCAACACTTGATGCCATTCTCGTTCTCGTCCACCGATACTCAACCAAGCGTGACAGTGACGTCAGTCCTAATTGCGATTCACGATACAGGTGGGTGCTTCCAGTATTTGCACACTCTAGCACGCATCACTGGTGTTAAGCCTCTCAGGTAAGAATAACTTCACACAAAACGCTTTAACTGTCTACACAGCATTGCAGTGACTGTTGGCCGCTCCCCCAGAGCAAGCAAATTGCTGAGCAGTAACATTTCTGACAGCTTTCTCAATCGAGTCAATAATTTCAAATAATTTGAACATTTTTTTTTAAAGTCGAGTGTTGTGTTGGTTGAGTGCAGGTCAGCGAGGTCTCCGCAAAAGAATTTATAAAAACTTGCATGAGTGGGCAAGGGAAAACAAACGTGCGTTAATGTCAAGCCCTGGTGTAGCAGGAAAAATGCAGCGACGTGAGATGACATGAAGCCCTGCAACTACATGCACAGTTAGAGGCTGGGTGAGGGAGGGGTGGAGCAGGAGAGAGGCGAACATCCATTTGTCTACCGCTGGAATTTGATGTAAATTGAAATCTGCTGCACGGCACCTGAAGCTGATCAGGTTGTCACGGTTTTATCTGGAAACAGGGGGAGAACCATCATTCCTAATATACAGCTATGGTTCAAAGAAAACGAACGAGGTTCATCCTGTAACGAACCAAGAAGGGATTAGTGAAAATTTTCTGCTCTTTTAATTTTCAATGTCTCAGTTCCACAGTCTGATGCCTTATCCTATACTGAACGAATTGTTTTCCGGAAACAGATACTCTAAGCAGCTTCCAAAGAAAGATGAATAAAAGAGCTTTCAAACGGAGGTATAATTTCAGACACACTGATCCAGACTTGCCCACAATCGTTTGTAATCGTTTTGCCTCCTTCCTCCGTTTGTTTGGGTATTCGTAGTTTGTAAACAGATTTCAAAGCCCCGGATAGCAGCGGGGCACAACTTTATTTTTAAAACACTCCTAGCTGTCAGCCAATCACTGCAGTATTTTTAAGATACACTGCTGATAAATATCTCATTATCAAAATCCTTTGCTGGTCCAGGAAGCAATTTTTAAAGGACATAATGGTTCGGCTAGGGTGATACCTACAGTCCTGCCAACGGTTATCCACTGCTGTGATGGTAAGAGCGCCTAACACTGGCAGCCACTTTTTGAAGAAAAGAATCAGGACTGGATTGCATGGGCGTTCAGAGGAATAAAGACAGCTAGTGGCTGCGTGGGTGGGGGGTGAGAGCGTGAGCGTAGGGGAAAGAGCGAGTGAACTAAGTCACTTCTTGGTAAACTGGTTGCTGGTGCCGTTGAATCTCTAGAAGCTGATCAAACAGTTTAAAACTACATGCAAGTAAACAAGACGTAAAACCTCAGGTGTTGCAGTCCTCATCTGTAATCGATACACTGTGTGCAGGGAGACATTTGTAATATATCGATTGAAGTATAAAGTGAAAATTGATTGACAGTATTTCGCTTCACATTTTCAAATCCAAACCGCACCTGACTGACTATATTTGTACATATGTATATATACTAAAAATTTATGCAGTCAAGCGTGAACTTTTCTACAGTTTGATGTATACTGCATGGTAACTAGAAAGTATAGTGTGTGGGAGTTTTTCGGGAAAAGAAAATTTGAGAACCTACTGCGCAGAAGCTGTTGAAAAACGTCGTAGAATAATTAATCAATTCAGACATTGAACAACACACAGAAAAAAAATAGGACGAGGGGCAGAATACGACAGTGTCATCTCCATTTGCTTAAATGAACCCGTTCCTAAAGATCTCGACAGTACTGGATGTACTGAGTGCAGTTACGTCTGTTTACTTTCGTTCGTTACATACTACGTAAACTTCATCAGCGCCAAATCAAATCAAGTCCATCCGTAACAAACTACACGCCTAAGTAGACCCTAAATAACACAAATTATTTGTAAGTCTGATCCGTGATCTAATGATTGTTTCATCATGATCAGAAAATTTAATGATAATCAGAAACAGAAAGACCTCATTGTGTTTTAAAAGAAGTGTTAGCTCTGTGAATGTCGAAAAATAATTACTATATGACCCAATTAAGCGGGAAACAATACAGTGTGTTGTGCAATCACTGATATCTCTCCCCCCCCCCATAAAACCACTGTAGTTAATAATAAACGCTGCCACTCCAGGTTTTGTAATTAAAAAGTTGCCATTATATTTAGCTGTGAATGCACTGCAATCACAGGATTGGCTGTGAAACGTTGTGAATCTAGTGTAACCAGATTATCTGTCAACTGTGGAGCGTAATCAGCAAAGACCAGGACACTCATATGGTAGGAAGGCTTGCAATAGATGAAAGTCTCAATGGGCTCAGAAAAGGAACATTGTGGCTGTTCTCTTGAAAGTGGGCTGAGCGATGCTTCCTTGAGAATGTCTTAATGTCGTCACTTGTGTGGAGTTGCTCCCAAGTTAAACGAGAGGGTCAGTGTTACAAACCATAATCTGACTTCCACAGAAATCCATGCAAGCCCTGCGCTTGTTGTCTTCAGGCGAGGAATGCTGTCTCGGTGCTAGTAGTCTTGTCTACCTAGAAGATAAAATTCGGAGAGCGCATGCGAGCGACCCTATGAGGGATTCTGCGGAGAATAGCGTCGTAGTGCGGACATATGTGTGAGTGCGTGCGTGCTTGCGTTCTCGCGCGCGCGTGATCGAACGGATTTAGAAGTCGATCACTATATTTGGTATAGCAATTATTTCGATTTAGCCTTCTCTCCGTAGTTGTTTATCCTGCAGTTGGTTGCTTTGTTTTTGTGCTTGTAGTATTTCTTAACCGTTATATCAATATATGCTTGATATTATGTCTATTGTTTTATAGTCTCGTTCTTAATATTTTAAGGTTCATTTTACACCTTTTCATCACTGCAGTGTTTGTAAATGTTTTGCATGGTTGTGGAGAGTTTTTTTAAGTTTAGTATTGTTTTGTTAGTTCATGTATTGTAAAGCGCAGTGCGCCCTGTGTGATGGCAGGCCACCGAGCTATATAAGCTTCAGTATTCTTGCTACCGCGACACCCTCTCCGAGAAAAATTCTGGGCCCCAAAAGAACATTTCTAGCGTGTAAACAGGAAGGGGCTGATTATACCATGTTCGGGCATCACAGTGACATTTGTTATAAAAACCTCTCGTCTGCGTTATAGAAGTCCAAATGTTATGATCATTTCGCAAACGCTTGTAGCCTAACGGTAAATGTGAAAAAGAACATTTTTTGCATCGAGCCGTTTTGATTTTTACTACGCTTTGTTTGGCTAGTACACTTTCCTTCACGATTCTCCATTTGCAACGGGGTTTTTTTTTGGGGGGGGCGGGGGGTGGGTTTAAAGGAATGGAACAGGTTTTCATTTCGGTCATTGGGGTTACGTGGGGTTCTAACTTTCTGCAGCTTGTTCTACAGATGAGCGAAGTTAATTGAGAAGCGGGAGAAATCCAGTCTCTTCCCTATGTCAAGTTTTCAGTTTTAGACCATTTCTAACGCGGATAATCTTCTGAACTAACTGGCACTGTAAGGCCGAGACCGTACGGAATGGATGCCAGCTGGGCCGAACTATACACCATATTCTGTGTTATCGTCACCCGCCCAGCTCGACTAGCCATCACGCTCGTTCAAAGTCACGGCGAGATAAACGATCGAAGGGCAACGACACTGGCTGCCGAAAAGCCGCTGATTCGGCGAGATTGTTGAAATTGTCAGACGCCAGACTGGGCACCAGGCGGCGTCCATCCAGCTCAAAGCAACGATTCTGTGATCCACAGCCGAGAGAACCCAGGCTTGCCCCGTCGTGTTACCGGGGTCATCTCGCGCTGCGATACACCTCTCTGCACTCCTTCCTGAGTGGACAGATCTGTAGAGCGCTATGAAAGTAGAGGTAGTTTGAAGGTAGAGGTTTGATACGGAGCAGGTACACATGCGTGACCATAAAGGTAACGTCTGGCTAAGCTGAACGATTTTTGCAGTATAAATCCCTAAAGGTGTGAGAAACCAAAGCAACAAGAAAAAAAAGATGGAAAGCAAGAATAACCATTAATTGCGATGGCAAATACGTATGCTGGTTCGTCACACAATAGCCCTCTGGCTGACTGACTGACTGGCTGACTGACTGCCCGACTGACTGACTGACTGACGGACTGACTGCAGGAAATTGGTGCAGACACATTACCGCAGCAAGGAAGACAGGAGAAGAGATAGGACTCAAGCAGACGAAGACAGACAGAGACAGAGACGAAGTGGTCGCTGGACAGCTTCCAGGCTTAGTTTACCATGAAAATATTTCCAAGCGTCACCAAGGCAACACAAAAGGGAGTTTGTTTAGTTCGCAGGTTGCCATGGATCAAAGGTCAAGTAAGTGACAGCTCCAACACAAAAGGACGCGATAGCGTGCTGCGAAATTTGTCGACAGCTGAAGTGTCGATGACCAATGAGAACGACGAACTTTTTGTACGAACGATGAGGAAAGTGCTTCCATGGCAACGAACCAAACATTTTCCCCGGACGGCTTATGAAGGCATTGGGAGGAAACACGCGATGGAGAGTGAACGAATGGATAAGATTCGGTGTATGATTTACTGTTAAAACAATGACGTAATCATCAGACACCATCTTGGAAGAACCGCTTGCAAAAAATCTCATTAACTGGTTAGCTGATTAGGATTTTATTACGGCTGCTCTTCGGGGAGTGTCGGCTGGCTCTTTAAAAGTATTCAGCAAACTAAGGATCACAGGTCGGGATTTTTCTATATAAAAAATCTTTTAGACATACTCCACTTGAAGGAGCTACAGAAATGTTTGGAGAAGGCAATAGTGTAGGTTGCAGTCAAAAAAAAACTGAACGAAATGGAGATAATAATGAGCAGAATTTAAAAGAACAGAAGTGGGGTAGCTTTATTGAGAAAAGCTTCTTGCCATAGAAAAATGTATTAAAAAACTACTTCTGAGAGAAGTTACCAGTTGAAACCTTACTTCCAACAGCACGTTCGGCTTCATTTACTGAAGTCTCTTGCTTTTTTTCTCCCTCTTCCGTTAGGCATGTCTTCAGTAGAAAAATGGAGAAACCTGCCTTCAAGGATAAACCGATTTCACGCACTGGTGTGTTTGCCTTTAACAAGGCTGGGTGCATTGTGAAAGACATTCGTCTTGAAAAATTATCAGCCAATCCAAAATTGCATCTCCCATGCACCGAGGAGACAGTGAAGAATGAGAAGGGGCAGTTACCCTCCCTCATAGCGAGATGTAGTTGCCTTCCCTCAGAACGAGGGCCAGTTACCTTCCCTTAGAAAGAGGGGCAGTTATCTTTCCCTCATAATGAGCAAAATTCTACAAGATACGGGCTGTTAAAGACATATAACATACTGCATTCATTAACAGTATTTTTGCATTTTTTTAAAAAGAAACAACAATAACTGCCACAACTGGAAAAAAAATCCCACTCACCAGAAATGTGGCCACGCGTCATATAATGTGCTCAATTCTGTTTACCAATCAGCTTCTATCGCAAAACCGCGTTGTAACTACAGAACTTGGTTTTCTACCATAAAGATTGGTAAAGACTGTCACGTGATCCTAAGATCGATTAGCGGGTTGTATGAAACCCCCACTTGTCGGTGGGCCAGCATCGTGGGGTAGGTTCCATCTCCTCTCCCTCTCTGCCTTACCTTCTCTAACCCATGGGTCAGGTACCCATCCACAGCTGGGTGAACTGGGGGTGGTGTAGGTGAACTGGGGGTGGTGCACTGCGGCGCACGGGTATCGAACTAGCACCTTCGGGTTCGGAGACCAGAGCTCTAACCACTCGACCACCGCTCTCCGCTTTTATATCACACTGATCGTGATGCCTGCAATATATTGAACACAGCACAACTTCAAACATCAACTTTTGGGAGGAAATCTAGGAAACAAAAAACTTTTTCTTACTGTTCGCCGCTGACTGCTGTATATCTACCGTGGTCTCTGAGCGGTGATGTAGACTGTGGTACGTACAAAGCCATCAGGAATTATTCCGTACGTGATACATCCTGCAAGCAGATCCGAGCTAGTTTGGCGATCTTTTGTTTTGACTGGTTGTCTGTCCGCACCAGGGGAAAAAAAGTGTTGCTGCTTATCCGAACTGCGAACGGCAGGTGCACACTGTGTCACACGTAACGACGCCAGGAGAGGGAGGCAACTGGTAGTCCTGCAGGAAGTGACGCCTGTCGCACGACAACTGCACGGTCCCGGACTCACGCGGCTAGCGCCATCTCCTGGCCTCCGCGGAACGACTGTCTCTCGTGATTGATCCGCCCAGTCACGGGCTCGCCTGCCTGCTTCTGCCGCGCTCAGCCCGCGTCGGTGGTGGTGGTGGTGGTGGCTGTGATGGTGGTGGTAACGACGGTAGAAGCGGCGGCGGTGGAGGCGGCTGTGGTGGTGGTGTTAGTCGACGACGGACTGTGCCGTCTTTGTCACGATGCACACTGCCGAGGCGTTACGTTGCCAGCCCCTGCAGCAGCGAGTGGTCGTGGTGGGAGTTTATGGTTTGCCAGACTCATCTGTCTCGTCCGCCCAGCCAGGGCTTGGAGCACGTGGTCTCGGTTTACTGTTAACGCTCAAGTTCCGGCCATCCGTGACCAGGCGTGTCCCAATACGTGTGCACGTGCGATTGTGCAAAGGCCTGTGTGGTACGCGGGAATGCTGGGTTGAAAAACAGGATCGGAGTATTATTAATTTGTTATTTATTAACTCGATGAATGATAGATGGAAAGTCAGATTAATGAATAGAAAAGTTTTGGGATGGATCATATGGGCGGCTAATACAGCGCTACAAGGTGTGTGCAAAAAGGAATTACGCGTGATCTCGCATTAATGCCAGTTGCGGGATTTCCCTACACGTGTTTCCTTTTTGCATATCTTTGCGCCGTTTGAGCTTGGAAATGAAAGATACTGCACGCTCCCTGGATACTGCACACTCCCTGGTATTTAAATGACCACACGCAGAACGAAACGTTAAGAAAGCAATCTCAAAAAATCCCCTTTCACCCAAAGAAAAAACACACGTAAGTCAGGTAAATACACACTTTTTGGCTACGAACAAGAGAATCACAGAAAGAAACAATTTCGACAATCTTGAAAAAAAAAAACAGAAGGAACCAACAAGAGAAGAGAGGAGAGGTGTAGGCCCTAGACATCGAGAAAATGATGGTAGCGATGGAAACATGACCTACTCGTATGACGCATGAACCACAAACCGCAGTGATCGATCTGAGATAACTTGGCGTACACGTTTTCTAATCACGTAATGTGCCCCTAATGATTCAGCGCCGCTTTCGCTTTTACTCGGATGTAAATGCAAGCGGGGCAGGGGAGGGAACCGCGGCTGTTTTTTGTTTGAATCCTGAACGGCAAGAGCTAAATTTGAAAGGGTCTCTGTACAATGATAATGGATAACGGGTAGTGCCACAATGTCAGCTCTTTTTCAAGCAATTAGGCAGTCAGGAATGGTAATGCTTATGATAAAAGTGCTTTGTAAATGAATCAGTGATGAACGAATAAAAAAAAAGATCGTACGTACATGCGCGTGCACTGCATACTGGTATTTAAGTCACTGACAGACGGAATGGTACTAAGACTGTCTTTCACCACTGTCGTACGCAGCAAGTGATTTTTTCACTCAGTCTGTGAGTCATCTACCTACAGATTCACATCTCCTAGGTCTTAGAGACCAACGAGATTTTCTAAGGCGAAAGATTTTCCTGTTGAACGCATAAAGCAAATGATAATAATAATAATAATCATAATAATTATAATAATTATAATAACAACAAATAACAAATAATATTAATAATAATAATACACACAAAAATCATTTTTTAAAAATATGTACTGGAGAATTGGATATTTATAAATACCCATTATGTGCGAAATGGATCTGCTACACAAACATAAGTATAAGCACTGCGGTCAAATTTCTGATTTCACAGTAGCGTCAGATTCTGCTGGTGTTGCAAGTCCCGCCTATTATTTTCAGAGATGGCAGCTGGTGAGTAGAGACGATGGCTGCTGACGATTAGGTATAGACAGTAAGTGTCTGTATCTAGAGACAAGGGCTGCACAGCCAGACAAAAGGACTGGGTAAGATCCATGGACATGCGTATCTTCTTTCTACGTAAAATACAAGTAAAATGAATGTAAAGTAAACTTCTTGCACTTTAGAAAACCCACATGAGGATTTTAAACTGTAATCTAGTCATCTGTGGGTGACAGGGAAACCGTGATGAAGCTTGTTTTAGATAAAAGATTGGCAAAGTCAGAGAATGACACACACAACTATACACGCGCGAGCGGATAAACAAGACAGACAGACAGACAGACAGACAGACAGACAGACAGACAGACAGAGAGACAGACAGAGAGACAGACAGACAGACAGAGAGACAGACAGACAGACAGACAGAGAAGAGGGATGTGGGGCGGCAAAGCCTCAGAAGTAATTGATCCAAATACCATGGGAGAGCAGAAACTCCGGTGTGAAATCCCGCACGCAAATTGTTCAGACTATCAAAAGAGGTCTTTACTTCCTCGGAGCCACTCGTTTGATTCTCTTTGTTGTTCGCGAAGGATATTAACTGCGGCTGTTTAAACCGGCTCCCAAACCACCGAATCATTTTCGGCCGCTCGAAACGAGTTGAAAGCCAGAACAACGGGAGATTACTGATCTGCATTCGCTAGCGCCCTCTTGGCCTCTTCCGGCATCTTACGCCCAGGCGCAGCTCAGCAAGAAGTTGCTGCTGGGAGCAGGGAGATGACGTCATGGCCAGAGCATGGGGAAGCCAGTAGTGCAGCACAGCCATGACGTCACGCTCAGGCCCCATGCGCACCGGCAGCTCCAGTATTACGTTCCCACCTGTCAAAGGTGTGTGGTGAGACTATTACAGACGATTAATTAAAATGCATTGGCCATCGAACGCTGCTCATGCAAAGGGCAGCAGGTCCTTGCTGAACACCCAGCCAGGCTGGCCAACAAGAACTCGTGTCTTCAGCGAAACAGGAATTCGTCTGAGAAAGAAAGGACGCCATCAGCAAAAGTACACTCGGTGATGGAAATGTGTTACAAGCGAATAATAAGCTGTTTGATGACGAAGAATGACGAGGCAGCTGAGACTGATGCCCTTTTACGCAGGGACAAACGCAAGCACGGACAAGAACTCGGGCAGACAAGCAGGAAACCATTTATATCAAAAATCTTGCGCCTCTTGACCTCACTTTTCAAAGATAGTAACAAGTACCAAAAATCATTCAAAAACGGAGAGACAGACAAACAGACAGGCAAGGAAACAATTGCAGACAGAAAGACAGCTAGCCAAAAATGCATACCTTTCGGCGGACAGGCAGAAAGACAGATGGTTCTGTCAAGCCACAGTGCACCTCATGTTAGAAAGGTAGACATCTGGTTAGACAAAAGCCAATAGCCTATGGGAGGGGACAGCGCTGGACGGTAAAAAAAGAAATCCTATCTCGGAGCGGAGGTCTGCATTACCCAGCTTCCTTCTCTATTGTCCCATTTTTGTGTCCACGTCGTACAACATTCTAGGTCCAGTGTGCATGGCGCGTGCTTGTAAATCACTCGCGAGCAGCAACATACGTCTGGGATTATACAGGCTTCGTCAAGATCCGTCACTTGCTGGGTACGAAAAGTGGCTCTAAAACTTGCACGGATAGATGCCCATAGAGACTACAAGAAGGACGAGAAGTGTGTTCTCTTCAGAAATTCGCCGCTCGAAAGTGTGCGTTTACAAAAAGAGGAAATCCGCCCGTGTCTTGCGAAACTGTCGACACTTGACAGCTGCGCAAGCCACACTCAACCTTGCTGTGTGTAAACCGACACTGGGGACAGAAAAGTGCAGAACGGTTTCACAGAGCATGCGCCGGTGCACGTATAGGCGAGCAGATGGCGTATGTAGTTAACTGTCTAGGAATGGTAAGTCAAGGTAAATATAAAGGATACGGCCGGGAGACCTTTTGATTGCAAAGGCCCTGCCCATCTTGTCCATTCTCGAAAGTCTCAAGAATGCAGTTAAGCACTGGAAATATAGCAGAATTGCTTTTATCAATTCTGAGAGCGGCTTGGCAGCGTTTGCTAATAAAACGGACAACAGCAGCACCACAACTGCTATTGTTGTACCAAAGCCGTTGAGTCTAATGTCTAGGCTTGAGTCTGCATTTTTCTGCGGCATAGTCAGCCCAGCAAGGAAAAAAATCACACAATCTTTCGCTGTAGTGATCGGTGATCGAGTGTTGGAAAGCCTACTGCCTTTTTTGTTTATTCGACTTTCGAAATTGTACACCGCTACCAGCATCACACTACCAACTGACACACCTGCTCTGTGGCTAAGAGCAGATACATTCGACCTTGAGAAAATCTCTCGCTCGCTGTCCTTATCAGCTTGCTATTATTTTCTAATGACCTCAGAGTCATGTGGCTTCCTGTACATCAATCAGTAGTTAGGTCGGAAAAGTGTTTGGGAGGAGTGGCGTAGGAAGTAGAGATGACAAATATACGCTTTATTGGTTTCTGCGGGCTTTTTTTTGCGTCACAGATAATCCATCATGACAAACAAAAAGCAAAACAATGTATTGACGTTCTATACAAATCAATATGAAAAAGCGATATATATATATAATGTATTTGTTTGATTGATCTTTACAAGGCCTATGTTAAAAGGTGATCAGTGAAATATGTTATCACAAAGTACGCAGTCCAAACATATTGCAAAGAAAACGACGAGAAAGAAAGAAGAAAGGAAAGAAAGAAAATAAAGAAAGGAAAGAAAGAAGGAAAGAAACTTTTATGAATGATAACTCTACTAGACAGTTTCAGAAACCTCGAGCACTAAGTTCATTAGATGAGAATGTCTTTGATATTTCCGAAGCCCGCATGGCGCCAACAAAGTCGAAGTGTGGGTAACTGCATTGTCCTGATATAATAAAGCCAGAAATAGACATACCAACAGATGACGGATACCAACTCTACTTCAGCGGGAAAAAGGACAACCATGAACAAGGCGTTGGGCTCCTAGTTCACAAAGACATCGCAGACTGTGTCACTGGCTTGCCGCCCAATCTCCAGGCGGCTCATCTCGATTCTCTAAAAAGGGACTCCTTTCAACATCATCATAGTACAAGCCTCTGATCCAAACTATGATGACGACGAGGTAGAAGAGTTTTACGACCATCTGCGAGAACCAAACACCAAGGACAGACATTGACGCTGTGGAAGGAGATAGGATGCTAAGGTGGGAGAGGACGCCTGCAAGTACTGGCAGAGAGTATGCGGCCAGTCTCGCAGTGTAGAGACCAACGAGAAAGGTCTAAGACTCCAGGAATTTGCCAGCTGCAGCGACCGTATGCTAGCAATTACACGTGGCCACCATACAGAATCTAGTAGATGGACAAGACACTCCCAGCGTAGACCACAAAAATCAGATTGACTACAACATGCTACAGAAACGTTTCCGGTCGGACGTAAAAACTGCAAGAACAAGAGCTTTCCATGAGTGATACTGGAGTCCGACAAGGATGTCTTCTCTCTCCTGCACTGTTCAAGATCTTCTTAAAAGAATCATGACAGACGCCTTAGGAGCACCTAAAGGAACAGTCAGCATCGGTGGCAGAACAATAACCAACTTGCGTTTTGCCGACGACATGGACAGCCTAGCTGGCAATGGAAAAAAGAAGCTTGCCGACCTGTTGAACGTCTCAGTGAGACATCAACAGCCTTTAGCATGGAGACCAGAGCAGTAAGGACCAAACGGCTGACCAACAGCACCAAAGGCATCAGCAGTGACATCAGAATCAAAGCTGGAAGCACTTGCCAGAGTGGCACAGACGACTGGAACACTTACAAAAGTAAAACCCATCTCGAATCACCATTTGGTCTAAGATAAGACTGTAGAGCGTCCTAGTTATCTGCAAACCTTTAATATTTGTTGATACTTTTGGGTTAATGTTCGCTAACGAATACGCAAAGCCGAAGATAAGCAAAACTAAAATGTTAATGAAAAGCCGCAGACGAGGAAGAAGACGAAAGTAAGGAAGATGGCAAACCTTATGCGTGTCAACTGTCGGTCATTTCTTGGCCTGTTCATAAGCTTGCACGACTTTTTCCATAACCATGCAGGAGGAACTATATTGATCGCAACCTCCCACCCCCATCGCTCCCGCCTGCATGTAAATGGTTGTTATGGTAATTGTCAAGAAGCAGCCAGCGTGTACAGGAGGATTTCTTTATCAGAACTACCGTGATGTCTGATGTACAAGGGCTGGGAGGCAGAAAAATCAGGGAGAAGTACGCATGGAGCCGTAATGAAAGAGAAAGAAAGAGAGAAAGGGTATGGGGGGAGTGGGGCAGGCAGACAGACAGCCAGACAAGCAGAGAGGCAGGCAGGGAGGCGATCGAATACTCAAAAGTGTTAAGGCTAACAGGAAATTTTAGTTAAGAGTCCAACTGTCAAACCACATAGACACAAACGTGACTGTTCATTGGATATTAAGGGTGCCTTTCAATTGCTTGGGATACAGCCTTTGCGGACAGATACGACGGACACAAAGCGAGAGTTACAACCAGAAAAACAGATGTGTACTTGCGGAGGGGGGGGGAGGAAAAATGTTATAAACAGGTAGACCAACTGGGATACACAGTGAAAATGACGTTAACTGTCTGTTTATAGCATTCTTGACTCGCCCGTCCCTTATCCTCAGTCATATAAGGCCCGTACATTCTTTACTACCTGGATTATACCTGACGTAAGAAGACAAAGAGACTATGACGAAACTGTTATAATAGGTCTATCCCTCGTATGCGTACACTCACAGTTATGCAAGCAGGCACGCACACATGCGTACAGACGGCGCAGAGACAGAACGAATGTGGTTTACATCCTGTGGGAAGGTTCGCGCAGACGATGGGACGCATGAAGCTGCATAGTGGAAAATAAGAGTTCGCTCAGGTGTAAAATTGATGACGTCCGTCTTCGTCAGGTGAAACCCCGAAAAAAGCACCGCTACTGCATTCTAATGTACCGACTGAACCCGTAAGTACGACTAAGGACTATTAATCACTGCGTCCTCTACGTTCAGAGGAAGCTCCTTGTCTGCATCCGGTCATGCGTAATCAGTGTCTCGGAGCAAGCTGGCAGGAAACAATTCGGATGTCGGTCGACAGAGCATTGCTGTTTCAGGGCTACAGTCAAGGACTTTGTGAGTAGCCAATCAGTGGCATTACAGGATTACAGCCGAGGATTGCGTAAGCAACCAGAAAATGCTGTTGCAGGAGTGCAGCAGATGATACGCAATGTGTTCTTTTACAGGATTATTACAATAAAGAATTATACTAAAGTATATCCGTAGGATTGGATCGTTATGTGACAATATTACATAATTATCGCGTGATGCTGGCACAGAATTACATTCGGTGGTTACACTAGCACCAAATATATGCGTGTGTGTATGCTTGTGTGTATATTTGTGTGTCTGTCTGTGTAGGAATTGTTGTTGTAGGATTTAAGACTTCCAATTGATTACATATGATGTTCCAATATTATTTGTTGTCACATTACATTAAAAGAAAATAAACTTCTCATTTCTGTTACTTGTATTTGTCCTGAAGAAGGAATCATTCATATTTACTGACTCTGTGTTTTTGCAAGCATGATTAGGTTCCTTTGTTTCTATCATTAAAAAAAAACACTTTACAAATAAAAATATACCCTATGGTTTTGTACAGTAGACGAGCATTGTAATATTAAACATTCTTTTTCTTGTATTAGACTAAAGTCATTACATAGTCTTTCATTCAAAATGATATCTAGGGCTCATGCACTACTGTTAACAGACAAATCCACAGTGGAAATGGGAATTTGACATATCTCTCGTGTTTGCGGTTTAATAGAAGAGATAATTTTACATCTCACTACTACCGAAAAGGCTCATCCCCTTTTACGTGTCTGTTAAAAGTTATATTGTGGTAAAGCACGGGTTATGGGCTGGGGAGGCCCTGACAGGCTGTAGTGGTTTTCTTAGGCTGTAGTGGTTTTCTTACACTGAGCCCATCAGATTTTTGTGACATTTACAGCAGGCAGTTTGCTCCAACATATGCAGCAGTTCATTTCTGTTGATAACCCTTTTATAAGGCAGTGAAAATCGGGTACTGCGGCAAACAGTTTATTAACTTCGCCAGTATCGAGGAATTATAGTTTTTTCCCAGACGACGGCAGGTAGAAGACTAGGGCAGCAAGAGGTGGTGAATTTTGTACACAGACAACAATGGGGCAGCTGTCCCCTTAACACTGCTTTTATGGCGCAATCATTGGCGCCTGACCGCAGGCTTCTGCTGACCTTTGTTTCATCGCAAGCGCCGGATCGATTTAAGCGACTCGGCGGATGGGCTCGGATATTGGATTCCTCCACAGCTGTACGTAAAGGTTACGCCGTCTAGAGGGCAGAAAGGTATTTTAATGACGTCACCTTGCATTACCAGTAACATTATTCGGTAATGCAAGTCAGAGTCTCCGGTCTTGATGGCAAAACAGCGACAACAAAATGTGAAGTTTAAAACTGCCTCAAACATTGCACAGGGATAGTAGTCTCGTTAGCTGAATGGTACTGTAAAATAGTCGAAAATATTTTCCTCCATCATCTGAAAGTCTGTGGCCTGGCACTGGCATTAAGTCCAGACCTACCCAGACGTGCTGACAAGGCACTAGGAGGACACCACATGCAGCCCTTGGACTCAATATTGGAGTCCACGATTTTATCTCCACATTGTGGGCTCAGAATGAACGTCGCTTTAGCGGCCACCTCTGTCCACTTTCCCTTGCCTCCCCCCCCCATCCCTTTCACCTTTGTCTCTGCCTCTATACCCAAAGCAGTGTTTGCGACGCAGTACAGGAACTGAAGCAGATTAATATCCTTCCAGCAAATTACACGTACCGTCATCATTTCCACAGCCTTTTGAGACATATAAGAAGCTACATTTAACAGCTAAGGAACAAGTAGCTGCATCTCATATGCTTTACTCTCCTATGGAGGAGGAAAATAGCTCGTTTATACCCACACCGGATGCGGGTATGGAAGTCATAAGTGGGATGAGAACTGACAAATTAGCAATGGACGTCTTTGGGTTAATGTGTTTTCTCCACGCGTGCTCATGTTTGAAATCTTTGCCCAGTCGATCTAACTAGTTCGGTAAGTGCAAACCATTTCTTCTTGCACTTGTTATAGGTTGCTATATCTATCACGTTTGTCGCAAGTGTCACAGAAATGAACTCCGACATAATTTAATTAAACGGACAAAAACCTTGTTCTTTTATCAGTCTTCATCTCGCCATAACAAGAAAGAAAATAACTTCGCGTGAACTACAGCGTCTATTTGTTGTGGGTGCAAATCAGACAGCATGAAATTAGTTCAAGTTGCTGGCAGTAAAGCAAAATGGATCGATTTATCATCATAACAATCAAGACGAAAGGTTTCTATACAAGAGAATTTACATTAATATGATTATTATTTTGTTCGATGCAGTTCGTGGGAATGCCCCCCCCCCCCATTCTCCCGCAGAGCTACTGATCATGTGAGGGAACTGGTAACTTTTTACCTAAGTTGACGAATTTCTTATCAACGATGCATGAGGACAGCGGGTCAAAGAAATCGAATTCTTTAGTCTAGCGTGTTGCTTCTGGATTTTGGCGTAGCAACGGAAGAACGACCGTGAATGTCTTATTCTTTTTGAAATCCTTCTTTCACAATTTCTTTCTTTCGATGTTGTAAATAGTAGCTTTGACTACAGCACCCTTACGAAATGAGTCCAACACAACACATATCTCAGACTATCCACTGGTAGATAACTTTCTGTGACTCTAAAACGACATTAAGTCTTACTTTCAGTAATGACTGGTTTAAGACAGGATTTTTTTTTAGGTGAGGTATCTCTTGGAAATTGAGTATCTTAAACTGTCTGTTGTCCTTAAAAAACATTTACTGTCACGGTGTCTTAGCCGTGGAAGTGCGCAAAATATCATCTTTTGCTCACAACCACGGTTTTTTGTGTTGAGTATAAAATTTTGCTCACTCGATCACTTCGCACTTTTTTCTTTCATATGGAAATGGGGAACACGCCTGATACTTTGTTTCTATTTTTTTACAAGCAAAGCCCGGAATAGCGCATTCATAAAGTGGTAGAGTGGTCAGACAGTATTCCCCCCACCCCCAAAATATATATATATATAACGCGCTCATAAAGTGGTAGAATGTGTCAGACACTATCCCCCCACCCCAATATATAGATATATATATAACGCGCTCATAAAGTGGCAGCGTGTTTCATTGGATGCTCTTGTATAGAATCAGATTGGAGCAACCAAACGTACACACATACTGAAGCCCTGTTTCGATTTTTCAAGGCCACGACTCAGGGGGAAACTTCTAGGGCTGAAACGAGTAACGACCGCAAAGACAGAAGAAAAATATCACTTCCAGCACGCACTCCACCCATCAACTGCCTCCCTCCCGCCACCACAGCTTTCTTTTTTCTTCTTTTTCTCCTCCTCCTCCTGTCCTTCGTCTGAACACCTCGGGCCGCATAATGGACGTTGAAAATGATGGCGCGAACACAAAAAAGGCAGCCATAAATCTTTTTCTACGACTGCACACGCATGCCAGCCCAGGTCAGATCGTTTGAAGGTGACAACAACATTCATCTGGCTGAGACGGACGGTGAGACGGGTGGGTGGAGGTGGGCTGGGGGTGTGGTGGCGTGGTGATGGTGGTGGAATCAGACAACAGCTAGATAAGTCGATGAGCGTCATCGCAAAGTTGAAGAACGAGGTGAAGGTGAAACACAAGAAGTACATAGAGCAGGGAGACGGCTGACCGGCCCAACAAGTTTTTTTCCTTTCCAGTCTTCAATACACGCATTACAAAAATGAACACCGTGGATTATGCAACCCTGATATAAAATAAGTAAAACCAACTGCTACAGAATTCTAGATAATGCGTGTGTTAAAGGAAAAGGGATTTTGAAGTTGCGTAATAAGTGTGTGAAACTGAACCTTGATATCGAACTACCTCAATATTTGGAGAGGAGAGGTCTTTCCTTAAGCTAAAGTTCGGTTTATCTATAAAAGTTCAAAGACAGCTACAAAGTACTTCATCCTTTGTAGTCTACCATGTTTTTATAATAATTTGAAAACCGCCATTAGCTAGAAAGCTGCTAGTACGCAATTAGTAAGAAAATTGTCCTTAACTTCAACTCAAGCGCCTGAAGCTTAACAATGACGACGATGAGGAGGATGACAAAGAAAGGAAACAAGCAAAGGATCCAACGAACGAACCGACGAACGAACAAACCAACGAACGAACGAACCAACGAACCAACGAAGGACTTGATAAAGAAATTAGCGACTGGACTATCGAAAAATGTTTGGTTCAACGATGCAAGCTCAAATCAAGATGGAAGTCTTTAAAATAAACCATTACTGCAAGAATAATAATCGACGATCGAACGAGAAGGCTCTCATAATGGCATTTCACCGAATTGCGACGTCACAGCACGTTAAAAATCTGCTTCTCCATGTTCCTTGGAATCGGTCGTGGAAAATACAGAGAACTTCAATCTCCCAAACGACTGGAAGGAAAAAATAAATAATCAGAAATCTTTCAGCTGGAAACAATTTTATTTGCTGCTTGTAACGACGGTAAAGTGAAAGGTGGGGGTACTTTATCAAAGGATTTCTCACGCGACAGAGTGCGCACTTTAGTGAAGCTGTTTGCGAGTCGACAAATGAGGCCAGAAAAAAAACCATTAGAAAGTAAAGGAAAAGAAGGAAACAGTAAGTACTTTTTGACACAGCATGCCAAGGTTCTACAGTACTCCGGGGAGGAAAGGCAGCAGTTGATGATGCGTCAGACCCAGTTCAGACAACGAGAACCTTGTGAAAAACCCACGATGTTTCCAATGTTTTGAAGCACAACCGTGCGTCGTATGTCCGGGTGATGTTTACGGTTTAAGCGGTTCGTTAGATCACAGGAAACATAAGGGCAGAAAACTGCGAGAAAAAAATATTGCGGACTGTAGGGCAGACGTAAACAAACTGGTGTCCGCTTTTCATGCAAATTTTCCTTCTCCTCTATCTAGTCGATCGATTTTTCCTCTTTCTCCTCCTCCTCGTCTACTTCCCCGGCGGGTCGATGGGTTCGGATCTGAGCTTTGACACAGACATATCTTCTGTAAGTGGCGCTTGTTACAGGGCCTTGCTGCTTGGCGTGTACATTAGTGGACGACTTGTGGTAAAAGGTCTGTCACAACCTCGTCCTTCATTGTCCTTCTCATTCATCCTTCGCCTCATCTTCCCATCATCTCACTCCTCCTTCCGTCTCCTTAGTCACTGTCGTTCTCACCTTCGGCCCAATTTCTTTCTCACAATGCGCGTGTCTGTGAGCGGACAGGTACGTGTCTGTTGTCGGACAGGTACGCGTCTGTGAGGGGGCAGGTGCATGTCTGTGCGCTCGTGTGCGTGACACGAGCAGCTACCGCGGTTCAATCGTTATGTATTTCCTAATAATCGAACAGCGACATTACAACACAAAGGCTTGAGTTCCTGTGACATCGATTGCGAGACAGAATTACAGTACGGTGTGTTCTTAGATTCTCTAATGCGCAAACATTTCTATACGAATTTGTTCCCTTAATTTTTTCTCGCCACCATACATCACGAGTCTACTAAAGCGCAAGAAAGCAAAAAGCCCCAGATGCCGTCATCAGGTCAGGCAAACATTTCGCTCTGTCCTTGTTTGTATTTCCTTTCCATACATAAACATGGCCAAGGAGCTCTTTCTCCCTCCACAAGTCAGGTTCCCTTTCCTGTATAGAAAGGAGATACAAATGTCAATAAAACGCAACCCTGCCTTTTGTCTGTCGGCATTTTTTATTCTCCGTGCCGCGAAATCGCTTTTAGCCGCTAACATAATGTTTTCATGCAAAACGCTTGCCACTTCTGCCAAATAAAGATGAACAAAGCGCCCGACACTTTGTAAATGATTGAGGCAGCTCTGCCAGCAGCGGGCGGCGTTGTTCGCGAAGTAGAACGGAGGGAGTTCTGCTGGGGATATTGTTCACGTAGTTATGCGTCTGGAACCCACAATTCTCTTATCCTTTTTGTCTGGTAAACAAAATCATTACGTGGGCTGCACTTTGACGACCCGACAATAGACTAAACCCACAGTGCAAGTTAGTCGGAGGAAGCATTTTGTTGGCGATTTCCTGGCCCTCCTGAGCAGGTACGTTGAACCGAAATTGTTTTGGGGACTGCGGATGTCATCAACAATATCAAGACTGAAAATATCTTCAAAAAAACTATCTGAACCATAAAGAGATATTCCAGAACTGTACAAAAGATGCTGTTTGACGTGGACTGGAAACATTTTTTGATGTTTTTGCCAAAGACATTTCCGAGGCTGTTCCAGTGACTGTCCATACAACGTACTGGCGTAGAGTACCGATTCACCTGGGACCGTTAAGCTAGAACTGCTTCAACTGTTTCCATTGTTCGTGAAAGGAACGCTCGATGGCACTGCCCTGCGGAAAGTCTCGAATCTCAGGCTAAGGTCAAAGAGCTTTCGTGGTGGAATGGGTCTCCAGACTAACAGCCGATGTGATGCTGAAAGCAGAAGAACGTGTCAGCAGCAGTTTCTCGAAAGATCTCGCATAGTCTCCTGAGATTCCGCTTTGAGACAGTGTCTGTACTCGACAATACAAATCTCTGGGGGCCGATCGTGAGTGTGGAGGCGGTTAACGAGCAATGAAGGTCTCTTCTGCACTGGGGCTTGGAACACAACCTGACGGTTAACGAAGACGGTGGCACTTGAGACAAAGCCATGATAATTACTCCTGAGGACTATGGTATCCAATGCTGTCATCACGCCCTTACCAAGTTCTGTCTGTTCTTTGGATGATTGATCAAAACAGCGCCACTTGAGTAAAGGCACAATTGTTAACACGAAGGACTACGGTATCTTGACGTGGCTGAGCACTTCTCACGCCCATTGACGCTTTTTCTGCTCTTCAGCCAAAGTCTCTGCCTTTCGGTAACAAGCTGCCGAAGGCCGGAGCCACAGTATTGTCCCTTGAGTTCCCACCAGAGGGCGTCCTGAGTCGATCACGGGCACAGGTCAGTGGAGAAATATAGCCAGAGGATCGACCCCGTCCTTCGTTTTCCTGCATTCCGCGACGAGTCCAGACTACTCCGAGATCTTCGAGCACGTGAGGCTTAACAGTCGTGAAGACCCTCCCCTTCTCCCTCCCTCCGGGCAATGAACGACAGTCTGAGGTCATCCCTTTTTCTAACATCAGTAGTCGGTTGACCACTGAATGGTGAGGTCTTTAATCTAGTGATTTATTCAACACACTTGTAGCACTTGAAACTAGACTGTGTTTTCGCCTGACCCTACACAAATCGTTAACACAAAACATATGCAAATCTAGGCTTCATTTTTGTTATATGAGCTCTAATTAACCCCCCATGGCGATTTAATTCCTAGCTATGTATTCAGTAATTAAAATTTCTCTTGTTATTATCTTTCGTTAATCTGTGGTCCCAGTTGTGATGGTGTTTGACGTCATCCAACCGCATCCATAGGACTTTGAACAAGAGACTGTATTGCAGAAATCCTCTTCTCTGTCTAATGATACTCTTAGGCAGTACTTGCATGGAATAACCTCGAAAGGTAGGTTGAATTTTGACCTACATCTTCCGATACACGGAAGGAGAGAAAGATGACAAGCCTGGATCGATCCACATTACAAATCATACAGTCATGCATGGCGTGCATTTTAAGCCTCGCAAGTTATAGATAAAATCTTTGCAGTGGTACTCGGTTCACGTCACGCAGCAGACGTGACGCCTCCAGCGAGGCACCAGTTGTGGGGCAGCTGAAAGATGAAGCCCAGGTCGTGACGAGCAGCGTACGTCACACAGCCGGTTGGCGATATGTCTGCAGTGATGTACGACACGGCTCGCTGCTGGACGGGCAGTGTCCCTGCAGTGACGAGCGTTTCATTTCACGCAGGCGATAACTATCTTACGTCACCCATCCTGCGAACTTGTTAGCAGCAGCGGCAGGGCCTGTGAAGAGACCGCAGGTTATCTCTTCTTCTGAAATCCTCGCAGAGGCCGTGTGGGACTTGGCAAATGTCAAACCTGTCCGAGGCGGGATGCTGTATTCCCGCGTCTTGCTGTGCAATTTTGCCTCTTTCTAGGAAGGGGAGGACACACGAAGGGACGCAGATAAAAAGGGAGGCAACAACAGGAGTGAACGGAAGAAGCCTAGAAGGGCAAGTAATTTTGAAAGGTCACGGAATACGATGTTCCATCAGAGATGGAAGACAAAGAGGGCCCGTGTCAGTTTAGCACCGACCTGGAAAGCGTGCATTTGTGTGCGCGAGTTTGCCCGTGTGTATGCAATTGCGCATATGCGTGTTTGAATGCGAGGGCGTGCGCATGTCTGTGGATGTATGTATGCGTAAATGAATATCCACACATGTATGTTTGTATGTATGTACGTAAAGGACCTGCATATGTGCCGTTGTCTATATTTCTCCTTCCTGCTCCGATCGGCACCAAGCGACAATGTGTATTTATTGAAGGAGGTAACGCACGTATATTTCGAGTAGAAGCCGATATTTTCTGCTTGCATGAACGCACAGTACTGCATTTGGTCAGTCCTTCGGTCAGTCAGCACCATTCTCAAATACTAACATCATTTGGTTAGTACGATCCAGCTCTATCAACTCAGAAAGAAAAACAAACCTTATTAACAAAAACCAACGTTATCTACGCACAGAAACACACCCTATCACCTGACAGAAAATAACGTTATCTACTCACAAAACTAAAAGTTATCTACTCACAGAAACAAACGTTATCTACCCACAAGAACAAACGCTATCTACCCAGAGAAACAAACGTTATTTACTCACATAAACAAACGCTATCTACTCACAGAAACAAACGTTATCTAATCACAGAAACAAACTTTCCCAAGTTAATTTACAGTCACAGTTGCGTGCCCAGCTAACAACTTCATCAGCTGCTATAAACTACAGTCTCATTTTCTAAAGTTTTATTTTTTTAACGGTTTCTTTGTTCTGGTCTCACTATTCCCACCCATGTACCCCCTCCTTTTTTTTTTTTTTTTTTTTTTAGATTTCCTGTTCAGCACAGCCTGGAACATTTCCAGCACGGACTAGTGACAGAGGGTTTTATTTCTCAGTGTCTCTTTAATTCATGTGATACAAGGAACTGAGTTTAATGAAAATTGAGGACAATGAAGTCGATAGTAATATGACCGTGAGGTTCTCCCTATCTTTTGTTGACTAACAGAAAATCTAACAGCTGCGTTTTTGTCATGTCGTGAAGGTTTGAGGTGGTTATGGATGGGCTCCGTTTTACTAATGCTTCCTTTTCTAGACTTCCTGGTTCAACGTTTCTGGGAAAAATTCCACACATGGACAAGTAACAGAGGGCTTCATTTCTACTTATCTATTTAAGATTAATGGCACAAAAGATTAATTTTTTTATAATTACCTAGAGTGACGCCACATGCGATACATTAGTCAGATTCTCGCTGTAGTTTAGAGGATTAACGCTCCGAATGCATGCAGTCGTTACTATTAACTATTTTGCAGTGAGTAAAATTCAGTTCGCTGCGCACCGGACACCCCTTCCTAGGAACGCGCAACGATTTGGGGATGGCAACCATTCTGGAACATCGCCCAGTCTGGAGTGCCGATGCCTTGCTGTCTCTGCATAAAGTCCAGACTCCGACCTACCAGATTAGTTTGCAATGCTGCGTGGTGTGTATAGTGTCTTATCGGAAACTTTCTTGACGGAAACAGAGTGGGGTGGGTGGGGGACAGTAGGTCGGGGGAGGGGGACGGATGGAGATGCAATCAAAGACGCTGCTGATCGAAACGGACAGCGAGGGTAAGGGATGGGATTTGCATGTCTGCAGATAAGGGAGCAAGGAAGACGCGGGGCTTTGGGGCAATGCAGGATTTTTCTCACATCAGTGTCGTGAACCGGATCGTGTTAAGGAAAACATTCACAGTGCAGTGACTGCTGGTGCAACCATTTGACCGCTCAGCTGTGATCGAAAATGGAGACCGTTTCCATGTTCCCCCTTCCTCGCCAGTGTCTCATCTTCTTTCCTCGCATTCTGACTCACTGACTCACTCACTCACTCACTCACTCACTCA
>SMGT01002947.1:28592-44843 GCA_004794575.1 Lanistes nyassanus
CGCACGCACGCACGCACGCACGCACGCACGCACGCACGCACCCTACTTCTTCCAACACTGATTCGCTGTCTTTGAAGAAAGTGATATACACAGAAAAACCTCCTATCCTCACGATGCAAAGCATCCATTCATTATTATTATTATTATTATTATTATGGTTTTTACAGGGAATTCTCGCGAATAACAGCATTTCTTGTATATTAATGACTTCTGGCTTGCAGCGTCTGTAGAATCGGATTTGTTACGCGTCACTGTTTTCAAAGACCTTCACATTTTTTTAATTAATTTTATTTTTATACAGGACAATGTCATTACTCAGCCTGTTTTAAACTCCATCTTCAGTCCCCCACCAAGTAAACATGCTTCCCACGAGGTGTGCTGCTAAAGCCGACCTCACATTGTTTGACGTTGTCAAATGATGACAGTTATAATTAACTAACCTAACGCTATAGCAACATAGATTTCAGATGGTTTTTTAATCAAGATATTAACTTCAGGACTTGTCAGAGAAACTTTGCCAGACTATGTGTCTAATTAGACGAACTAATTCAATTTTATAGAAATTAATTCACATTTTCATTATATATAATAGATGTTTCTTAAAACCATCGGTTTTTTTTAATTTCCATTTTCTGAAGGAACACAAAACTGGTATTAAGCCCCCTTTTCAACTGCACGTAATCGACCGTAATTAAAATATGAAAACTGTGTAGGCAAAAGCAATGTCTGGCGAAAACCATTGAGAGAAGAAGGCTATCCAGTCTGTCGACAGTTTTCTCACCACTTAAAAACTTTACCTCGCTGTTAACATCGGTATCCGGCAAATCTCTGAGTGCCTCGGGCCATCCAAAAATGCCATGTGACATGAATTACAACAAAAGAAGAGTTAAAGACTTTGAAACAAAATGCTATAGAGCTTGATCTTGCCTGGAAAAGCTTTTTTTTAAAAAAAGACCTACGTTTAGAAACTAAACTCTGTCCCACCCCTCACCCCCTTGTTCCAACCCTTTCTTCATCCCTTCGTCTCGACCCTGGCTTCTCTTCATTTCTTTGACCCAGCCAGAGACGTCTTGCCATATAAATGCATCGTTGTTGTGATTGAAAACTTAAAAATACGTTACAAGCTTTTGGCTAAGCAAACATCCACCACTACTCATTTCCTAGGGAAAGGTGCCTGCGTTTCGTATTTGCCCTGACAGAGAGCATTGGTTTTATTGTTGAAAAACAATCATTGTGTCAAACAGATTTGAATAAAAATGTTCTAGAGGTTTGGTTTTTTAATGTATTTCTTTATTTATTTACAACTTTCTCCCTACACTTTAGAAATCGTGTCCTTCAAAGTTTTGCCTCCTTTATCTTCTTTTTCCATCTTCTTTTCTTTTTTCCCCTCTCCCCTTTTCTGTTTTTAGATACCAATTTTCCTCGAACTTTTCGTCATGGGAAGGTTACAGTAGGATGGGATAATGTCAGTTTTAAGAACATTCGGACACTCTCCCTTTGCCCGAACGCTGAAAAACCCAACGGCCAGCACATACAGGAAGAGATATGTGTGAGCCTGACCCTTTCTTAGGATTAAGTATTGATTTTTGAAGATGGGTTGGGATTTTTTTAATGAGAAGGGACAGCATCTTTATCAGACGACATTCAACGCAATGGCCTGTTTTACCTTTATTTCCTTCTTTCTTACTTGTTTTCTTTCTTCCTTTCGGTAGAAAACAGAAAAATAGACATAAATAATAATGAAATTTTCTAGGTAGTAGAAAGAAACACTGTCTAAGATTTCTTTCAAAAAGAAATTATCGTTTTGTTGTCTCACTGTTTATTCTGAAACGACACAAACATTATTACGGTCGGTTTACACATATCCCATAAGATTCATATTAAAAGGCATGAAAAATTGTCAGATATTGCGAGATGTAGAGGATCGGCAGGCTAGAGATCATTGGCCTTTAGACCCAAATCGATCGATTCCTTACTTCATTTAAGTCCCTTTGATGAACGTGCTGCCCCCCACCCCTGCACATCAAACGCTTGCTGTGTGTCAGTGACGTAATCTGAGGTCGACTGGTGACATAATGCTGCACGGGCACCTCGTCGTAAATCACTTTCGTTTGCTTTTAGTAAACAGACACCTGCCAGCTACCTCGTCGGTTCAAGCTTTACCGACTCCAGGTCAGACCGACAAAAATGGCAGAAAAGTGTTAGGAATCGACTAAAATTAACTCTCCTGCTGCTCGAAATTCCGAGAATATTTTAATTTTTATTATTTGAGGGGAAGGGATGAACTTTTGTACCTCCCAATCAAGAGCAAGAACCGAAAATGCTCCATGAAGATAAAAAAAAGCTTGTTTGAGATATGTTTAGGTCACGTTTATGTCATGTTTAAGTGTTTTTACATCGTTTTTAAGTCACGTTTATGTCATGTTTAAGTCTTTTTACATCATGTTTAAGTCACGTTTATGTCATGTTTAAGTCTTTTTACGTCATGTTTAAGTCACGTTTACGTCATGTCTAAGTCAATTTTACGCAAGGTGCTGCCAGCGAAAGACTTGGGATGGGGATAGCGAGCCTTACCAAAGGATTAAACAAACAAATAAATAAGAGAACAAACAAGCACACACAATGGAAATTCCTGAGAACGAACGAAAGCATGCATCTTTCTGAGCTTGGAGGTCAAAGTCTTGAGAACAGCCAGCCTGTGATGTTAAACATCTTCCCCCCCCCCTCCTCTCCCCAAGAATGACTGCAAGGTGTGTGGCATCAACTGCTAGTTTCGCTTTCTACTCTCTTCACCAGGCAGTGCGCCATCTGCTGCCAGGCACAAGAGCTGCACGCAGTTTGGTGATGCCTTAGACCAGCGGCATTTGCATCTTAGTTTATGCCGCCCCGTATGTGACTGCACGCCATCAAGCAGACAGGGAACTCTAAGCTAAATATTTGGTCCCCGACTGAGTTTTGGGACGCAATCGATAATTTCGAGAGTAGCCAAGCGTCAGCCCTACATCCCAAGTTCAGATCTGTACACAAGCCCACCACTTGTACTTTTTAAAAAAGCACAGGGTTCCTTAGTTCAGAAAAGAAATTTTCGGTCAGAATCTGAACAAAAGGTATCTGAGGGAAAAGTGGATAGTATGCTTCATCTTGAAGTAAAAAGGAAGTTTTTTTCCCCAGAGCCTTGAACTTTGTGGATTTTCCTGATTATATTCCTATATGTTAAATTGCAAATACGTATTCGTGTGTGCATTTTTATATATGTGTGTGCATGCATGCACACGTGCAAAACATATACAAATATAATCAAGTAACTGCATTTGTCGAAAGTTCTTTCTCGGAGCCCATATATGATTATGTCCCTTACAGACGTAGTAGAACGGAAGTCGTGAAAGAGTCTAATTCTGTCTTTCTAGCCAATTAAACGAATTCAGCCACACCCAGCAGTGGTCCGAGCATCGTATTGATTGTATCTGTTAACACGTGGACGCTGCATCGTCTTTCATTCACTCTGTCGTTACCAGCCGTTGTTTGCCAAGACCGTAGTTTTTTTTATGGTGAAGTGCTTACCAAAGAAATTACAGACGACATACACGCTGTCAGATTTTTACGGTTAATTTCTGTTCGCTGGGACCTCCCCTGTTTGCCGGGCTGCTTGCGGATCGCTGGTCCTAGACAATTGAAGTGCTCCAGGTAACCCTTGACATTAACTACAACCTTCAGAAATAAATAAATAAATAAAATAAATAAAATGTGGATTTTTAACGCGCGAAAACACATTTTATGCACACTTCGCGCGGACGAGGGACACAGACACTCTAGTGAAAGCAATGAAACACACACACACACACACAGAGGGAGAGATGAACGGAACACTGACCTTGGCATAGTTCCATTACGAAGATAGAAGAAAAGAAAGGAAAGACGTGCTGTCCACATCTCTTAAGTTACGTATCTAGTTTCAATTCTTACCTGTTTGTGTTGTCCTGGTGAAGGGGTAATTCCCCGAAACGTTGAGGCTGTTTTTGTTAATTTTAGCTTGGTTTAGTTTTTGGTGTCACCCTATTTGCACTACCGTCTTTTTGCGACTTGGAGTGTATACAATCGTCCGGTACTCAGCTGGTCTAACTACAAATCGCTGAATCGTGAATAACACTGAGAGGAGCTGCCAAAAGCAAACAAACAGACAGACGGATACATACACAGACGGAGGCGCAAAACGGGTTGTAGGGGCACTTTTGGCTGTGACCCTAGCGACCGCTGGTCCACCTAAGTGGTGATTTACCGCTGTGAGCGCAAGTGTCATCGAATTCCCATGGCGTTCAAGTTCTTTGGATGTCGCGATGAATTATCGATCGCTCCGTCGCAATCGAAAGTAACGCCAGTCTCCCTTACAAATTTAAATCAGACTTAAACTGAGGACAACAAGAGAGGGAGCGCAAGGAACATCCGGTTCTTTGTACTGCGCATCATCTCGCCCTTCCCTGAAAGTATCGGAAATAGCTGCCATGTAGCATTTAAACTGCAAGTAATAATTTCTGCGGCGAATAATATATCCACCATAGAAGTAAACAATTTTGCCTTAATTGTACTGTTTTTCGCGTCCTGGACCCAAGCAGATTACATGACATCGAGACTCCAGCAACAGGAAGTCCAAACCCTCTAGCCGTGGTGTGAATTTTCACAAAAGCAAATGAAACAAACCTTATAACGTGCAATGCATTTTCCTGCCATGTTGACAGTTGTGACGAAACTGTTGCTACCACAGCCGCAGCCCCCACAACCACCACAATCACGTCATTGTTACTATTTCCACCACCACCACCACCTACAGCATCTACACTACCACCACCACCTACAGCATCTACACTGCCACCACCACCATCCGCCGCTCGCACCAACACCATCACTTCTGCTACTGCTGCCACTCCCACCCCTCTTCCTCCCTGCTTTTCCGCTTTGCTGCGTCTTGAATGCCACAGACACACACTGACCGCCCTCTTCCTGGGAGCCTGCAGAAGGAACTGGTCCACTCCGTCACTATAACTGCGGCTGTCAGGGCCACAACGTGTTCAACGCTACTTATGCGTCGTCCCCGCTGTGTGCAACAAAACAAATCCAACATCAAAAGATACTGTATGGAATGATAAACGATAGGCGATACAAACAAGTACAAATAAAAAGAGGCGGTGTGTGTGTGTGTGAACGGAGTAAAGAGGCACAGGGCAAGTGAGTCTTACAGCTCCCCACATGTTTGTGAGATCAACAGACAATATGAATGCACAGATGACACGCTAAATGTAACGAAAACTGATATGTGCACCCACCATTCCCCCCGTTTGTCGTCATTCTTTCTGCTAGATGTAAAAAAATGAAAAGAGGTTAACGAGCTCCTGAACACATATATACGTTTTTCCAAAGGAAAATACAGTTGCATCTGCCTTTCCAGCTTGTAACAGACAAAGAAATAAATTAAACTGAAAACATTTTTAAAGCGACAACTCAGCTTCTCGCGAGTTAGTGGCCCTTTTGTTGTTGTTTGACATGCTAGATTTTAACTGTGATCGAAATTTAAGTCCTCGTATTTAAGCTGGAAAAGAAACTTGCGCGGCAAACCAGAATTTACGTGCCGTCCCTCACTATACCAAATATGAAGTTTCATATTTATGAAGAAGTCAGCAGGGAAATTTCTTGTGACCAGAAAAGCAAAGAGAAATTAACTGAAGCCTACAGGCAGCTTCTTTGCCATTTAGCGATGCATAGGCTTTAAGCTTGGCGTCTTTGTGGGGTTTCCTTGATCCCAGGAACATCTTTTTGTAGGCTTTGTTGCCAAGAAAAGTGTATGCGTCCTTTCCAAATTCGCAGCCCTAACGGGTAACCGCATGACCACGTGTACTTCTTAGGAATGGATTTTGTTCCATGTTTTACGCCGAGTCAGCAGCTACAGCGATATCGAAGCCGGTCCTGATGCCGAGGATATGTGAATCCCAACGACCGGATCTGATCCCCAGGATGCATGGAACCGCCTCAATTACTATGGGGGGGGGGGGAAATGGGGTCCTATTACTAAACTATACACTGAAAGAACCACCAGACTGATGGCTGCAGTAAGATGGTCAGTACGGACAGGCAGTTTAATGTGCGGGGAAATGGCCGAATGGAGTTTGCATAATATTTAACTCCAGGAAATAATCCTTGGCCACACCAGGATTCGAACCAGCTCTACCAACTGAGCCAACCAGGCCCCCGTGCACAGCCGCTGCCGCACCGAACTGCCTTTAAGGTTAGAACAGACTGGAAGAAAGATAGCCAGGCACATAATGCGGGGTTTACACGGCTCGACAAAGTCGGATGAAAGCAGTCATAAGAAAATAGTCCATCAGCTTAGAACGAGACAATTTAATTTTTTTTAAAAAGTGAATTGAATTTCATTACAGACACATGTCTGCACTAAAATCTCAGGGAGGAGTAAAAAAGGAAACAAGTGACTGCCGATTGGAGATAAACCCAAGTTAACAACAACCTAGATTAAACGATAGACAACACAGAACGCCGACAGCTTCAGGGGATTCCCCATTCCTCGGGACAACACAAACACAAACAGATAGAGACAAAGACAGATGAAGGCAGAAGCAGATGAAGGCAAAGACAAAAAAACCCCCAGCCACTTACCTGGGTGAAGCAGAGAGAAGTAGATAATCTAACTTGGCTCAGTTCTGCTTTGGTTAACTCAGGAAGGAGTAGTTTTTTTAAAGTAGATGAATTCTTTCTCCAAACAATACTATTTAATGCACGTGGTTCGATTATTTCTAAGCAACTGCTTTAGTCCGATTTAGTCGGGCCGTGTAAACTCCGCATTAGGAACAGAGACAATGCAGCAGCCTAGTTTATTAAAAGTTTGAAAATCTCGTTCAGTATCAGTATTCATTTAGTCTCCAAGCAGTTATAAGCCGGCATCTCATTTGCAAGACAAACTTATCAACTCTGCCAGGGTTAACTGGAATGAGACCCAACCTGAACGCCATTGCGTATGAAAGGGCCCTAATGAACTCTTGTTGTGTGGAAAATAGAAACGAAACTAATGCAACAAAAGTACCTTAGGTTTAAAAAAAAATAGACATCAGTTTGTGTGCCAGGTTTTTCCCCAAAAGCGCTGGTTTAGTAGAAAACCGAATTATGGGTATCCAGTTTCCATTCGGTCATTTGTTGGGATGAGATGTTCTCTTGCTGATCAGAGAGAGAAATGTTTTTGCGAGCTTAAAAAAGAAGGGGATGCAAACGTTCTGATTGCATCGTCCCTTCCACTGGAACACATAAGACGCGTATCAAAAAGCGTTTGAAGTATTCGACCCAGAGCCACGTCCCTCTCCCTTCCTGCCCCCCTCCCCCTATAGTTCTCCTTTCTATCCCCTCCTCACAATACCTCCCACCACCACCACCAGTCATGCGCTACATGATTCCTAAATCCTTGCTCATCTATTTTTCTCCCCCTTCGCGCCAGGCCGGAATCCCAAGGTTAAGTTTTAGCGAAAATGATACATGAGTCATACTGCTCCTGCGCCTGCCTCGCGCTGTTTGCACGTGCAGTGGCAAGAAACTAATTCAGCAGTCCGACAGAGCCAGTCCGACAGAGCAGTGCAGCAGATTTCTTTAAAACTAAACGAAGTCATCTGTGTAGGGGTGAGAAAATGAGGGGCAGGTGAGGGGGTGGTAGAAAAGGGATGGAATAATATGTATATGTGTATGTATATGTGTATGTATATGTGTATGTATATGTATATGTATATGTGTATGTATATGTATATGTATATGTGTACGTATATGTTGGTTAATTGGGACGCGAACTGTCCCAGCATGTAACAGCTGCAAGGACAAAGATATTTCATATCTATACATAACATAAAGAAGACCGTCGATGAAGTTTTATTTTCAGGATAACGGCAGAATTTTAAAAATACAAAACCATAAATATGAGAAGAACAAGGATTGTTTTCCATTTACTTATTAGGGAGAGTTAGTTTACAGATGGCAGGCTATTGAAAGGGATGCTGGGTTGTGGACACGCTGGGTGTCCAGATGATTCGATGGACCATTGAGAAATAAAACTGTAACTCTGTCGTTCAGATAAACCCGCCATGTCAATCCACATGCAGACAACACACACGTACGTGTTTACTTTCTTTTAAACTGACATCTGTACATAAATGAACAGTATGTAGCAGACATCCTCGACTAATAATAGCTTCTGAACCAGGGGCTGTGATTAATGAACGGTTTAAAGCTGTCGGGCGGGCAAAGTTTGCAGGCGACGTCACCGTGGCTCTTTGCACATCCTTGTTTATTCTATAAGCAAAGAGATTCTCAAACTTTATTACTCTCCGAGCAAGGGCATCTTATTCCAAGTAAGGCCATCCGCAAACTGCCTTAATCCGCAAATGTCTGGTCTTCTTTTCCCACATGCAGTCGCACATACCCCCGCTGGGTCTGGGGTCAATGGAAATATTTGCACATTCTATTCAAGACTTTCCTGGGCCACGAATCCGCTTTGCGTTCTTTTTAATTAAAAGATATTTCTCGCTGAGACGAACCCCTTCTTGAGAATTTCGTAAATGGAAGACATATTTTGCGATCGTCCCCTTCGCATTTCAGCAAGACGGTATCCCAGTCTTCGTGTGCTCCAAGTAGGTCAAAGCTTTAAGCAAATCACTCGATTGATCATATATTCGGGCCCAAACATGGGATACTTAAAGGGCATCTTTCTGGATGTGCCTGTATGTCTGTACGCGACAGCAATAACTTCTGCAAAAACCACAGAACTACTAGCGGTGATATACCGACACTGAGGTTAAATCACCCTCCATACGGTCATTTGCTCCAAAAATATAACTGAAGAAAATAGGAATGTGAGTGCGAATCATTGAAAGCTCTAGCTACAAGGGACTGTTACGTAATCAGGCTATAGAATGGTCTTTCAGCCGAGATCACGATTCATTTTTGCGATATGCAGCTCGCTTGCATTGCGACTGGACGTTGAGCAACCAGCCAACCAACCAACCAACCAACCAACCAACCAACCAACCAACCAACCAACCAACCAACCAACCAACCAACCAACCAACCAACCAACCAACCAACTTTCAGCGCTGGGCATTTAGCCTAAGTGCGGTAACTGTAGACTTAACTGTCAGTACAATGATGCTACATATAATCATATGGTTGCTGACTGCCACCTCTAAAAAAAATACAGATATCACATCAACACAGTATCGTATGACTGTTCTTTCCCGAGCGACATCAACAGTACCACAGTAGTTTTTGCTAAAGATCGTAGTCAAGTTTGCGGAAGATGGATTTGCTGTGGAGCTTTGCTATGGAAAAGGACCAATCCTCTGCACTGACTTTCGGAACAAATTTTGTCTGCGCTGTTTCAAAGCGATCTTTTGCTGAATAATCCGATAAAGGTGATACATAATTAATACCTTCCTGAACGTCAGCATCGTAAACGTGTTTCCTGGATGGTGTATCGATTGCTCTTTGACACCGACAGCACGCGTCAAACACGCGTAAAAAGTGAGGCGCTTTCTCTCATTTTCGTTCCCTCATCTGCAGCAGCGTCACTTCGATGGCGCGCTGCATTTTCGCGAGAGGATGCAGACGACATTCCTCTAGCTCGCTACAGTTTCATGGACGGCGACGGTAAAACGCCTCGCATGCCATAGTTCTACCTCTGGCACGGACAGAGTTCGCGTGTAGTGCCATGGTGTTTTCACTGCGCACGGACAGACATCCCCTCGCGTGCGATCGACACCCGGGCAGCGCGCACGGGCAGAATCCACTCGTCTTCATATTTTCCAAGCGCCTTCCCGTCAGGTGGCGTTGAATACAAGTTGTCCGACGTCACTGGCTTGTTTGTCGCCACTGGCTTGTTTGAAATATTCACAGAATGGATCATCACGCCAGGAGGCTGACACTATCTGAACTCATTAACACTATTAACACTGTTAACACTATTAACACTATTAACACTCAATCTGGAAACTTGCGGACGACAATGCGAGAGTGGGAACGAAGCTGGGAAGGAACGGTTAAAATTCAAGCATATAGACACTGACAATTTATGATTACAGATATTAGTTTTAGACACTGACAATTTATGATTACAGATATTAGTTTTAGACACTGACTATTTAATGATTACAGATTTTAGTTTAAAATCGCTTTACAATAATATTAATTATAGCGACTTGCGGAGCACCATTCACAACGTTATGAACCATGTTCATTAATTTGACTTCTGTTCCCGGACGGAAACTGAAAGAACCTCGTGAGAAAATATCACTCAAGCACCTTGACAGCTTCCGCGACGGCACTCCAATTTGTTTCCATGGTAACTGCCAGATCAACAAAAGAAAACAGCACACAATTCACGGTTCACAGTTACAGGATCATATTTTTTTCAATCTTATTTGTAACGTAGTATTTCTCTCGCCACGACTCGTCAAGATTTGGGTTTTCTTTCTTTCCTATTCTTTTTTCTTTCATTATCTCTTTCTTTCTCTCTTTCTTTATCTTTTTTCTTTCTCTCTTTCTTTCTTTCTAGTTCGTTTTTGATCGATATGATGAGGCGGCGGGCATCTTTGGAATCCTGAGAATCCTTCTAAGTCCTAGAGCCATAAAATACAAAAAGATAATCCTTCTGACTCATAACTCCACATCGTATTCCAAATTCAGATCACACGTCACAGGACGTGGAGAAAACCGACAGCCTAACAGGGGAGCATCCACAAGAACACACAGAAATTAATGTGAGAGAGATAAAAGTTATGTGCCATTAAGAAGTTTTATTTTTAACTACTCGAGGAACACTAGCGCCATCCGCCACGACTTTCCCGAATAATGAAGTTGGATATTTTGTTGTTGTTGTTTTTTGGTTTAAATAATCATCAGGGGGCTCAGAATCATGACGCCACTGGAGGCGGCGAAGTCTGAGGGATAAATGTAATTAGGGTCTCATTTTACATTTTCGAGTCGAACAAACTAACGGCAAAACAAGAAGGTCAAAGAGGAAGAAAATAAACCCAAAAGCCTCGAGTGGGTTCAGCTCTATTCGATTTCCGCAAATTATTCTGTTCCTCGCGCGCCACCTGCCCCTTCCCAGCTGCGAGGTTCTTTAACTTTCTGACCTTGCTTCGCGAAAAAGCCGCCATCCCATATTACTGCGCACTCTTGAAAAACGCTACTCGAAAACCTACGTCTGCGCTTAAAGGAAAACATATATAGGTGCGCATATGCCAGACACACAACAGATGCGTGGACACACATTTTTAGCCAGTAGGAAATTTATAATGAAAGGTTATAGCATAATTAAGAGTTAAATTAGCCTAGCCTTTAGGACTGATAAATCTTTAGTCGCACAGCAAAGTTTTAAGCAAACAATCCCAGGGAAGTCATTCAAAGATTTTATCGGCGTCAAAACTGCGTATGGCCAGAGAGAGAGAGAGAGAGTGTGTGTGTGTGTGCGTTGGTGGAGGGGGAGGAGCACACGCGTGAGTGTGTCTGTACGCCATTTTTCCCAATATTTTTCACGTTGCTTTTTATGGTGAAGGAGACAAAATCTGTTCTGTCGTGCGTGGCTGTGGTTATGCATTTGCATGTTGTTTTTGTGATTGTGCGTCCGTGTGCATGTATATAGTTTTTTGTGGTGACAGCAGGTTTGTAGTAACGATGTTATACAAGGAGCCATTTATACTCAGATTCTTCTGCTTGCAATCTGTGTTTAAATTAAACAACTACAAATGGAGGAAAATAAACGAAACTTATAACAATAGAATGCGATCAGAAATAACATATGTATGATCCACACGCATGAGTAAGTTAACATTGACATACGGACGCACATACACGCGCTCACACATGCATGAGTAGATGTATGAAATTATGCTGTTGGAAAGCTATGCATGCGTGTGGGTGTGGGTGAACATGCGCCTGTGTCCAGTGAAATGTTCCGAATATTAAAAGAGTTGAAATCAAGGAAGAGAACACAGGATTTTGATTGCATTAGACTTTTATACCGGCCAGTTGCTAGGGAAACTGGAGAAAACTTATTCTCAATACTGACATGATGCCAGCAGGAACCGGTCGATAGAAACTGCGATTCCATTTCCATGAGTCTGGGGGAAAAGTGGGGATGGATAGGAGAAGGAAAGAAATAGGGGAAAAAACATCCTTCGTGAAATACGTATGTATGATAGGCTCTACAGGGTGAAGCCCTCTGCAGTCCGCTCGGTGAAAAACGAGGGAAAATAATTAGATTCGTTGAAAATGATTAGGAAGACCAACTTTTGAGCTAGTCGGGAGAAATGCTTATTTGTGTTGTTTGTTGTCAACGCCCAGCAGTATAAAAATATATGTGTGCGTTACCGTATTAAGACGGCAGTTTCAACGCAATGCAGCAGGATATATTTTGCATATTTTGTATTTGATTATGATGTTTTGGCAGACGATTATAGTTTCTGAAATATGTGATAACCAATTGTGCTTTGTCCTTCCTATCGTCAACATTTTATGTGGCAATGTGCGCTATAGACGTTCCTCGTCTTTTTGTACCTTTCAAACCTTCTCTTTCGCGTCTTTTTTTATTATTATTGTTGACGATTTCACGGATTTTCTTCACAGACATTCCATGTCAAGAGCTCAGTTAATATGTGTTTTGGAGATGAATGACTTGTCCGAGAACCAAGACTTTCGGAAACTAAAAGTGAAGCCTTGTAATCGGTTGCTGCTCGTGTTTGCTGTGATGGAAGGTCGTAAGGGTATTGTACCTGGCTTGCAACTTGTATTTTTCCTTTGCTGTGGCGTATGCTGGCGTTACACGTTTCGACAAAGTCGAACCAAAACACTGATAAAGAATCAGTCAATATCTAAGATATATGGTATAATTTCTTCAGATCATCAGCACAGACCTATTCAGATTGTCTTTGCTATATGGAAACCATTCCTTTTTATGTCTGTCCATACGTGGGGGAGGGGGAAGCGGAGGGCCGATTGGTTAAAACACTGACCACCGAACCCGAAGGCGGAGTTTCGAAACCCCTTATACTGCAGCACGCTTCACCCACTTCACCCAGCTGGGAACTGCTACCTGACCCACAGGGAAGGCAAGGCAGCGAGGGAGAGGAAATGGGCAGCGCCCTGACGACGCTGGCCCACAGAAGTGTACACCCCCAGGGAGAGGAAATGGGCAGCGCCATGACGATGCTGGCCCACAGAAGTGTACACCCCCAGGGAGAGGAAATGGGCAGCGCCCTGACGATGCTGGCCCACAGAAGTGTACACCCCCAGGGAGAGGGAATGGGCAGCGCCCTGACAATGCTGGCCCACAGAAGTGTACACCCCCAGGGAGAAGAAATGGGCAGAGCCATGACGATGCTGGCCCACAGAAGTGTACATCCCCACTCCCCTACCTAAAAAGGTAGCGGGACACCCTTTACCTGTGCCTTTACCGTACACGTGACCATCTAGACACCGCTAAACACCATGCACTGGGAGATACCTTTAGCCTGTTTGATCAGACACCCGTGAGGACAGAAAGAGTATTTGCAAATCTTCCTAAGCAGGAGAAAATCGCTTTCTGACAGAATGATCTGCAATTCTAATGTTTAGCTGAAGGCACCCCCTCTTATACACACTCACGCACGCGCGAGCGCGCGCGCACACACACACAGACGCTGAACGACTTGATTCCCCCCTCCCCCAATTTCTATTTATCTATTATTCTTAATAAGGCTTAGTTGACTAGTTTACCAAAAGAAAGGTCCAGAAGGGGCTATGCGCGAACGTTGCATGGCAAACATGTTTTACGCCATGTCACAATTCTGCAACCAGTTAATCTGAGGCCTGAGGCAGGCATATAGCCTTGAAGGGATAACTCGGTATTACTTTTCTCGGGATTTCCCCCTTATGCACGCAAAAACTGTGGAGTAGCACTTTACTTGCAATTGGAGCACATTACCTCTGATTTAATAAACCAAGAGAACCATTATTGCTTATTAAGTACTGTAGCATTTTCGCTCATGGGGAGAGCGTATTTTTTAAATTTAAATTCTATCTAGGAGTCATTCCGTCTAGCAGAAACTGTTGAACTTTAAAAAGTAGAAAGGTTTGAGCCAGTCAGATCTCTGCCTTTGCTTCCTCAGCTTCCGGGGAACAGATTACGCAGTGATGACCAGTCTTATCGAGTGAAGCAGAATCGCCGCAACTTGCTCCTCCAGAAGCCAGTGACGCAGGCCAGGATGTTCATAAAACAGCAAGAAGGCTTGGCCTGACAGCTGCTGATCATTATCGGCCGCTTCCCGAGAGTGAGCTCCCTTTGCAACTCTCTTGAGACTGGTCACGATCTTGCTGTTTTCATTACGTGACGTGTTCCTGACGTTATGACCTCGAAATTTTCGATAACTTTGCCAGAAAACACACACGCAGGCACGAACACACTCGTACGCACTCACACAAAAAGCAAAGAAGTCGATTTCTGAACTCACTCGCAAGCATCGTGCACTTAGCGTTACAGAATGTCCTTCAATGAACTCTTCTGCAAGTGAGTGATGAAGCCGTGGACAATGGAACCAAATGCTGGACTCAGAATGACGTGAATTCGTTTAGATAAAAACGTATACTCCTTCCTCCATCCTTACACCCCGTCTCTCTCTCTCTCTCCCATGCCATCTATCTATCTATCTATCTATCTATCTATCTATCTATCTATCTATCTATCTATCTATCTATCTATCTATCTATCTATCTATCTATCTATCTATCTATCTATCTATCCACCCACCCATCCATCCATCCATCTATATATCTATCCATCCATCCATCCATCCACCCTCTAACGCACATGAATTTGCATATATCATTGCTATGATCCCACCATACCCACACTAAGACAAAGAAAGAGTGAGAGAGGGGTGATGGCTGGAAGAGGGTGAAAGTGAGACAGCAATATTAACCATGAACGATGTAAACCTGATCGTGTTGATGATCCTGCAGGTAATGCCGAGTTTATGTTGCAAATATGTCTCCCTGTCAAGAGAAGTAAAAAGTCAGGCCGTAATGAGGAACCCAGCAAAGGAGGGGCAGAAGCCTGCTGTTGCTTCCCCTCTTTTCCCGTCACGAGGCTCGACGGAAGCCACCAGATGCCCACAAGGGAACCTGTGCATGGAGCCTGTTCTTGCCCACAGTGAGAAGTCCGCGAGTGCTTTGCCCCTTCTCGAGAATTCATTGGCTTCTATGCATTTTGGTGTCGGCGAAAATCGAAGGCAGACGTCTGAACTCAAGAATATTTCTGTCAGCGGCCCATCAGGCAGAAGTGATCGGAGCTGTCGACAGTTCTTGAAGGAGAAGACTCTGGATCGAACCACCAAACTGTGGAAAACCTCGGGACGTGATCGTCACCCTTCATGGATCTCTAGTCTCTAGTCGTGAGACTTGCTTTCTTTTTCTCTCTCTCTCTCTCCAGACAAATCATTCCTCCTTTTCTTCGTTGTGATCATGTTACACAGTCTGTTCTTTTCTTATAAACAAACCCAAGGCTGACTTTCATGGGCCTTCATAAGTAGAGGTGCTCGTTGGGAGGGAGAGCTGGGTTTACAACCCCTGTTATGATATCAAGGGCTGATGCAACGCTCATCCAATCCAGCCTTGTGCCTTAATCATTAAAGGAAAAAATATGTATCAAAAACATCACGGGCTTTATTTCCTTTAAAATAAACTGGTCGAGGAGCTGTCAGGAAAGATAATTGGCTAGAAATCCAGACTTCCGCAACTAGCCAAGGTGCCCACCACCTACAAACCTCCCCCTTCTTTGTTAGTTGCACCAAAAACACTGCTGTTCTTGCCAGCATCGTGCTGATCTACGGCTCTTCCCCATCAACCCTTTGTTTTCTGTCTACGTTCCGCCCCTTCCCCGCTCCCCTTCCGCTTTGTTTTCTGTCCCCAGTTTCCTGCGTCTGATAACAGCAGGCTGCCGTTTGGCCTGGTAAACAGTCAGCACTGATCGAGTCTGTCCGCTGCGCTGTCAGCCTGTATTAGGCCCCAGTCGAGCTCCCAGGCGCAACGCACTCGGCTCCTGTTCGGTTGCCACGGCCACCGCGCACACGTTGTCCAGGAAACCTGACAAATATCGACGACCTAACAACAGAAAGACTACGCTAATCAGAAAGGACGCGAAGATCGGCAGCCCGGGGTTGGTGGTGGTGGGGGGGG